>CATIWM010165476.1:0-19536 GCA_949671775.1 Mallotus repandus | reverse complement strand
CTAGTTTTTAACCCTGATTTTTCCTTTTAGCAAATTTTATTGTTTTATCTTATCTCTAGCTCAACATTCACCATTAATTATTGATTGTATTAGCTCATAGAATCCATAGCCATAACTAGTGCTAGAAATTACTCCTTCCCTTTGGGAACGATACTCTACTTATCATTATACTACTTGTTCGATCCGTACACTTGTGGAAATCGCCTGAGAACTAGGAATCTGTCGAAGCTGCCTTTGCACCTAGACTTTAGTAGGATTCAGCAGCTATGTGTCACGGGTCCTCATTTTAGCCCTAATATTTGACCCGTGTGGCTCCTAAACTCCCCCATGTTTAGGCCAGCCAAGCCTTATAAACCTGCCTCTGATATTAATATCGAATGTTCTAAATCTATAGTCGAGTATTGGCAAACCTAATCAACCTTGCATGTTCGCCACTAATGTTGTTCCCTGCATTCCCACATATGTTTAAGGCACATGCTCATCTTAAAGTTTGTATGTGCATCCACCGTTCTTACACAATACTTGATCCCACATTTGCCTCACAATTCACGTATATATCTGAATCCTACTTATGCCTCGTAATTCCCCTATATGCTAGCGCATAGCGCAAGCTACATAAGAACCTCGGGCCTAAAAGAACACGCACTACGAGCACCTTGGCCTCGTAGTGTCCATAGAGCTCCTTCTCTATGGAGACACCGAATTCCTCTTTCCTGAACTCGATGCCCGTCGCCTAGTTTCTCACCTAGGGAGCTCACTTAAGGTTGTGTCGTAGAACCATGCACACAAGCCTCGGGGATGGTGGAGAGCTTACACCGATTGTACCCCATAAAGAGCATAAGGAGCACCATAAAGGTTACTAGGAGGAGACATCGTAATGTTCCACCCCTCACACCTTCATAAATTACCAAAATGCCCTTCAATATACTTTTCCCTCCATGTACATCCTCGCTCGGCCATATTATACCTTTCTTGTTCATCCATGCCCTTAATATTAGTTAAGGACTCTAAGGGTGCATTGGCCCTAGGGCTCCTTTCGTCGCCCCGTTACATGCCACTGTAACCGAACCGAGCCGAGCCGAGCTTAGCTTTAGATTGTTGCTGCTGCTGCTTGCTATAGTTTTAGCATTACAGCAAACCCATGTCAAATATATAGCAGATTTGGGTGCTCAAATCAAAACAAATCTTATTTCGGTTATTGCGTTCTCCATTACTATATTTTCATACACAGGAATACCCGTGAACCGGCTTACTACTATTATTACTACCACTACTACTACTTCGCCATAGTTTTAGCATTGCGGTAATTTCATGTCAAATATATAGCGGATTTAGGTGCTCTAACTAAAACAATTCATGTTTCGACTATTACGTTCTCCATTACTATATTGCTCTTGTTGTTGTTATTGCTATTATTGTTACTGCTGCTAGTACTGCTACTACTACTACTACTTGTTGTTGTTGCTATTATTGTTGTTGTTGCTGCTCCTACTACTGTTGTTGTTGTTGCTGCTCCTACTACTGTTGTTGTTGCTGCTACTGCTATTATTGTTGCTACGACTGCTTACTATTGTTGCTACTGCTTAGTACTGCTACTACTACTTGTTGCTGCTGCTAGGGGTATGCATGGTCTGGTTCGGTTTGGAGAATATAATTCTCCGAAATTGCTCCATAATATTAGAGATTTAAAAATTAAGGCTCCGAAAATGCTCTAAATTTTTTATTTGGTTCAGTTTAGAGATTAAAATTTTCGGTTCAATTCAGTTCGAAGATCAGTTATTCTCCAAATTAAAATTTTTGGATCAAATCGATTCAAAGATCAGTTCTTCTCAAATTTAATAAATAAATAAATATATAATTCAAATTAAACTATTAAACTACGAACCATTTTATAATTTTATTATAAAATTAAATAATTTTTTATAGTTTTATTTATCATTATTTTTTACTCTCAAAATTTTATTAAAAACTTTATATTACACTCTAATATACCATACAATTATTATATTTTTATAAAAAAATTATATAAATAATATATATCATAAAATAATAATAACAACACCATGGCTATTAAAAAGTATATTACATTACAATATTATTATTGAAATTGAATTTAAAATTTTCAAAATAAATTGTACTACAAATTTCTAAAATGCTATTTACCAATTTAATATTTATTTTTGTGATTTACCATAATTTTATTGATGAGTGAAATTTTTTATTTTGAATAAATAAAATAACATTATTTTAAATTACATGTGAAATTAGTACATAGGTTCAAAATTAATAAATTAAATATAATTATTGCAAAAATCTTTATAATATAATGTTAATTTTTATAATATATATGTATATAACTCTAATTCTATTAAATTATCGGTTCTAGTTTCGGTTCTTCATTTCACTACAATTCGGAACAGTTCAGAACGAATCTCAATTTCGAGATTTCAAATTCTCCGGATTCGTTCCAATAAAAATTTTTGAGCCAATTCGGTTCGAAAAAAATCAAATAATCAATAGAAATTTTCGATTTGATTTTTCAAAGCAGTTCGGATTCTCTAACACCCATGTTTAGCCCTAGTTGTTGCTGCTGCTGTTGCTACTTCTACTGCTGCTACTTGTTATAGAATGTATATATATTAATTTGATTTTTTAATTTGGATATAAGAATTCAAATCCAAACTATCTTATAGGAGACATTAAATATTAATAGTGTGTTTTCTTCTTTTTTTTTTTTTTCTTTGTTACAATTTTTTAATTTTGGCATTGTTTTCATTTGATTTTTTGAGTAGATAAATTTTTTCTTCCCTAATTATGATAAATAAAGAAATAAAATTTTATAGTTAATTAATATACCAATTAAAAATAATAATTTAGATTTTTTGCTTGTGTTTGTGTTTAAGTTAAATAAATATTATGCTTTTCTTTTGAACAGTAAATATATATATTATGCTATCTATGGTTTTTTTTAAAAAAAAACATTTTATACCTTTTTTCTAATGGTTAAAATTTTTAATAATTCTATAAAAAAAAAATTAGTTGTCAAATTTGCCCCAAAAAAAAAAAAATCAAAATGCGCTCTTCCATGAAAAGCATTTATATATATATATATATATATATAGATGGAATCTTTGTTTTTATATATTGGGATAAAAAAATTGGGATATACTTGCGAACTTGAATGTTAGGGAAAACTTAAAAAATTAAACAAAAAAAATTTCATTTTCTTGGGTTATAATAAACTTCCATTTGAAGTTTTTCATCTAGAACATGTAAATGGCTTTTTTTTTTTTTTTTTTTTTTGTCATCGTTCGAAAAAAAAAAAAAAGGCTTTTCTATCATCAAGATTCACATTTACTGCCTCTCCAACTGGACGACCAGACATATTATGCAAAGGAGCATCTTAGTCAACCAAATAGTCGATATTAATATAATTTCTTGGAAGATTAGTGAATTTGGTCTCAACATATTCAAAATATATATGAAAAATGTGTTATACTTTCATTTGCTACATAACAATCTGCGATAGAGCCTTCAAGTTGGGCTCTATTTCTTAGGTAAAAAAACAGTAGAATAGATTTTTTTTCAAAAATAAAAATAAAATATATAATAATGTACCTTTCTAGATGATACATCCACCGACAATAAACTAGTTCAACTAATTTTACTTTTATGGCTAAATGAACAACTAAAAGCACCATAATAATAAAAGAAGATGGTGGAAAAATTTTCTCCAAACAAGAAAGTGAAATTACAATATGCTTTTGTTGTTAGTGGCGTAGTTTTGTGCGTGTTTAAGTGTTTGACGATCACAATATTGTATGTGTATAGGGTCCATTAAAAAATATAAAATAGACTTTAAAGCTTAAATTGGAGATGGAATTGTCATCCGAATAAAACCCAGAACACACTGTACAACAATTGGGTTCCACGGAAGTTTCCAGAAGCCGTTCTCAGAGAAAGAGTTCGGAAACTGGGTATAGGCTTTTGAAATGCCCATTTAAATTTGTTGTTGATCTCTGTTTGTATTTTGTATTTTATTACTTTTGATTATTAAATTATTTCTTTTTTAGCATGCCAATTGTAATTATTTTCAACTTTTATGTTTTGATCTAAGTTTGCCCATTAGTCCTTTTGCATACTTAGAAATCCCAACACTCATCACCAATAACAATTTACAAGTATATAATAAAAAGGGAAAATGATTAAGAATTACAATATTTCACATAATTTAAAATAGCAATAAAAATATAAAGCCGAATAAATAAATTCAAGCTAATAAGGGGATCAACAACTTGGATGATTAGGAATCACCCAGAAGTTCCTGCAAGATTTAAAATGTTAATCTCTCTAACAAACATAAAAATTCTACAAAAAAAAATTCAACTTTTTAGTTTTAAATAAAAATAAATATATATTTAAACATAAATAATACTTTATTAAACTTAACATCATGATTATTGCATGCAAGATTGAAATATAACATAAAATAAATACATATAAGATACATACTACACAAAATAAGAACAAGGAATCAAAGCGAATTTTAATGCATCTCTAATGGAGTGATGATGCCTCTTCAATGAGGCATCGCCTCTACGCATAGAGGTGACATCAAGTCGCCTCTTCACAAAGGGGCAATGCCTCTTTGAAGAGATGTCGCCTCTTTGACAGACAACAATAAACTTGCAATTCCTTAAATCTTAAGTAAGTTCAATCTAGATGCAAATAAATAAAGATTTACAACTAGTATTCAGTAGTTTAAAAGATCAAGCCATGAGCATAACATCAAATAAGCAATAAGTCTAAAGACAAGCAAGAAAATAAAGAAATGGAGTTTTATATAAAATTAAGAACTTAAAGCTTGAAAATGAGAGTTCTCACTGATTTGAACATGTTTGAAGCTCCTAACTAAGCCCTCAGAGACTAATTTGTTGATTTAAATCCTTGTGAATGCAAGACCTCCTTCTTTCTTCTTAAGAAAATGAACTCTTAGACTAAAACTCTCCCTTTTCTTCTCTTCTTTCTCTCTATTTTCTCTCAAAATGCCCTCCCTCTCTTCTCTTAAATTCAGAACCTCCTCCAAAAACTAGTTAAAACCTCTTTTTAAGCTTTCCCTCTCTCCTTTCCACCTTGCCTTTTTCCAAAAAAAAAAAAATTTCAAGCTAAGACTAGGCATCCCCTTTCTATCTCTAATCATGTGTACCTATTTTTCAGCCTTATTTCTGCCTTAAAAGTCTTATTTTCATGCCATATCTTCATATCAGAGATATATGGGTCCACATCCATATGTAATGTTGCCAAAAATAACATTTAATATTGCATATATCAGCTATGAAGAGGTGTTGCCTCTTCATAGAGGCGGTCGCCTCTTTGCAAAGAGGCTATCGCCTCATCGACAGGGTGATCACCTTTTTGGCCCCGACAACTACTTCTATATTTAGGTCAGAGTGGGCTTTGGGCTTAGGTTTCTTGGCTCAGTCTTGGGTTTCATGTGGATGGGAATTTGGGGCTTTCGAATCCATTTTAAAGAAGGTTTCGGATTTCTCTTGCGTTCAAAATTTTTTCTACCTCATCATCAGGCTTTCATTATGGGCCAGTCAAACTGAGGGTGTCGACAGTTTGCCCCCTTGGTTTTTCAAAAAAATGAATTTATGAAATCAATTTTTGAAAAAAGCAACACGCACAACAAAAGCAATAATCAACAAGAAAAACATACCTGAACTCCGAGCTTCACTCATGCCATCAACCTCTGGAATTCAACCTAGAGGTCAAATTTTAACCTGAAACATGACCATGATCCTCAAGTTTTCCTAGCCCGATCAGCCACTCATTAATATTTGAATTGTTAATCTCGGGCTTTTCTTGCCCGAAAAGTCACTCAGTAATAACATGAAAATGTGACCATTGTCCTCAAGTTTTATTGGCCTGATAAGCCACTTATTAATATTTGAATCATGAATCTCAGGTTTTCCTGGCCGAAAAGTCACTCAGTAAAAACATGGAAATGTGACCGTGATCCTCGGATTTTTTCGGCTCGATCAGCCACTCATTAATATTTAAATCATGAATCTTAGGTTTTTCTAGCTTGAAAACTCACTCAGTAATAACATGAAATGTGACCGTGATCTTCGGGTTTTCCTGGCCCAATCAGCCACTCATAAAAATATGAACTTTGGAGATTTAAACTCGACCAATCACTCATTAAAACATGAACTTCGGGGATTCAAACCCAACTAGTCACTTAGAAATATGAACTTCGGGGATTCAAACCCGACTAGTCACTCAGAAAAATGTGAACTTCAGGGATTCAAACCTGACCAGTCACTCATTAAAATGTGAACTTTGGGGATTCAAACTCGACCAATCACTCATTAAAATGTGAACTTTGGGGATTTAAACCTGACCAATTGCTCAAAAAACATGAACTTTGGGGATTTAAACCTAACCAATCACTCATCAAAATATGAATCCCGAGAATTTTATTCTTGAGAAGTCACTCACAAACGTGAATCCCGAGAATTTCATTCCTGAGAAGTCACTCACAATGGTGAACCTCGAGAATTTCATTCTCAAGAAGTCACTCATAAATGTGAACCCTGAGAAATTTATTCCCAAGAAGTCATTCACAAACATGAACCCCGGCAGCGTCAAGCAAGAACAAACAACAATGTCATATAGCCTCGAGGGCATCAGGCAGGAAAAAATAACAAGTGCCATATAGCCTCGGGGGCATCATGCAGGAACAAACAACAAGAGCCATACAGCCTCCGAGGCATCAGACAAGAATAAACAATACAAGCCATGTAGCCTCTAGGTCGTCAGATAAAATTAAACAACACAAAGATAATCAAAATGCATCATATAGCCTTTAGTGCGTTAGGTAGAGTCAATCAAAACAAGCCATGCAGCCTCTAGGGCATCAGGCAAAATTAAAAAACACAAAGACAATCAAAATGCGCCATATAGCCTCTAGGGCATTAGGTAGAGTCAATCAAAACAAGCAACGTGGCCATTGGGGGCATTAGGCTAGGACAAGCAAAGCAAGCCATACAGCCCCCGGGGCATCATGCAAGAATAAATAACAAGTGTCATATAGTCATCGGGGGCGTTAGACAGGAACAAACAAAACAAGACATACAGCCTTTGGGACGTCAGGTAGGATTAAACAAAATAAGCCATGTAGCTGTCAGGGGCGTCAGGCGAGGACAAGCAAAATAATCCATACAGCCTCCAAGGCGTCAGACAAAGATAACCAAAACAAGCCATATAGCCTTTGGGGCATCAGGCTAAACAAAACAAGTCATGTAGCCTTTGGGGTGTCAGACAAAGATAATGGTAACTAGACTACATCATATGCACTGGAGCTAGCTTATTCTTGAGAAGACACATTCACAAAGTTCAAAGTTGATGTATGCATGATCATGATCTTTAAAAGCTTTCAAAAATGGTTTGAGAACACAATCTCATGTGCACTATTTGTGAAAGACATGCATTATTCTAATGCACCTAAGCATGAAGTTTGAAAATAACTTTTGCAAAATGATTCCAATGATATGGAAGCTCCAAGAATAAGCGTGAGAATCCTTTTATATATACGGGACCCCAACACATTAACTTGAAAACCATAATACTCAATTCAACAACAACCCCTAAGAAAAGGCTAGAAATCAGATTGCTTAGATGATCAAACAATTAGAATAAAGAAAACTCGTTTCTGAATTCCAAATTTTAAACACTCCATAAGAAGGTGATCAATCTACTTGAATTTTCCTTAAAACATGTATTATACGCAAGAACACAAAGATAAAAGCAAACGACTTTAGGTTTCTTAAAATTTCAATTCTGAATTATCATATTCTCCTAAATTACATAAAATAAAACCTTTATATAGACTGAAAGAAACCCTAAATAAAACTTAATTAATATCCTAACTCAATAAGAAAACAAAATCCTTTTTAAATAAGAAAATATAATTCTACCTAAATAAAAAAATATAATCCTAGTTAAATTCGGATTTACAGATACAACACATTTTAGCGCACTTTTCACCATGATGAAAGCCGAATTGATGCAAGACCAAAATATAAAAGTTATAGCCCATGATGTAAGCTTTCATATGAATCTTGAAATGCTCCATTTAGATCTATATTAAGAGAGATATGTCCCATTTACTGCCGTATGTGCAGTCTACCCAGTTCTATATGTGACCTGATAATCTTTCATAATTTTAGCCCATGAATAAGATTGAAACAGACCCAACCATCTTCACCAAAAGTATAGATATTTCTCTTATCTTTCCAGCCCATCTTGAATCAACTCAATCTAATTTATGTAGAGAAACTTATAACTAAAATACTAAAATAGGCTACCAAAAGATGAATTAAAAATTAAATCTAGGATCACATGAGGATCATATCACCATGTCTGCATGAATAACAAGAAATATCGAATTATTTTGTATGCATAAATTAGCCAAGTGTCTTTTATGCTTAGAGCTAACCCTCAGGAACTGGCCCTCATCAGATCAAAGAATCTGAATTCAAAAATTGAGTCTGTCAGAGACTGTTATTGAACTGATGTATCCAAATGGAACAAAAATTAAGACCCTCTCATGAACAAATTGGGTTGATAACAACAAATGGCCCCATCTTAGTTGCCTCCTTGGAATACTTCATTGGTGTATGACAGTAGTGCTTGACCCTTAGCATGCCTCCCAGTTTCTTTCTTAAAATTTGCCCCCCAGTTGAGGAATTGATAGACCCTCTTATCACAAAGTAAAATCTTATAAGCTCTCGAATGGAAGTGCAACCAATTCTATTTTATATTCCCTCTTTTGCCTAGGCCACCCCTTTTCTAGGAGTTTTTAAACCTAGCTAGGTCTTTCATTTTTTTTCTTCTTTTTATTTTTCCTCTTTTGCCTAGGTCACTCTATGTCTGGGAGTTTTCAAACCTAACTAGGTGGTTACAAATTCATGCTAATGCTAGTCCATTGTTATGTCATGCTCGATGTCCATGTTACCACTTTAATTGTTGATCACTCAATGCTCTCTTGCTGCTGACTGTCGGACATTGATGTCACTCACACTAATGATTGTTGCAAAACTTGTAAAAAGTCGATGTCTTACTCATCATGTGCTAACATTATGTCGATCATATTTGTCTTACATGATTCCTCATTCATTATAATTATTCATGCTACATTATACTTGTTATTGATCAGCCCTTTGTGGGTTGACCAACCATTTTTTGGCTCACATTGGGTGGAATTTTGAGATTGGTTCCATTGGCAACAATTTGTGAAGATGGTTGTTGAAAAATAAATTTTCAAAAAGTCACATAGGATTGATTTTTTCAAATATGGGGGCACAAGAAACAAATTTTCTTTTCCTTTTCTTTCTCCTCATTTATATTTTTCTTCTTTTCTTTTTCTTTGTGTACTTTCCTTTCTTGATGAACATGGTGAATTCATTTCAGGAAAAGCTGAGGTTAAAAGTACCCAAAGGAAAATTAAAAGCTAATTCTGAGATTTGGTCTTTTTGATGTGTTTTTTTTCTTTGTTTTTTCCTTTCTTTGTTATTTTTTTATTTTTTGCTTTTGTTTTTGGTCCCTCTCTTATTCAAGCATAACATAGCATGCACAATCATAATGAATTCATAATTAGGTAAATTATACAATCAGACATCTATTAGCACTAAAGGAAAATATTGTAGTAAAACATCATTCAAAACAATTACAACAAATATTGATCTATTCACGAATGCTCTCATTCCAGTCAGCTTCAACTTATACTCTAAATCGGTATAACTCTTTGAAGTCCCTTATGCCTATGTCCTTCAATTTGTCGGCTAGAGGTGGATCACATGCTTCTATGGCTATGATCAACTGGTCAGATTCTGTAGGTCTGTGCTTTATTTAGGCTAACTTTCCTCTCCATCTATCTAAAAAGCTTATGAAAGGTTCACTTGATCCTTGTGTCATATTTTGTACCTTTTAAAGAGAAACTTCAAACTAAGAATTTAGCCCATACTTTTTGATAAAGGTTAAACATAACTCCTTCCAATCTTATTGAACATGTGTATCCAGAGTATAGTACCACTTGATAGCAGCTCCTTCTGAGGACATTGGAAATTGTTTAACAATTTGAGCTTTAGACAACCTAGTTGCTTTCATGTAGGTGATATACTGCTTCATATGTAGGTGAGGATCATCAGTACCAGAGTACTTCTTCATAGTTAGAAATTTGTATTTCGGAGGCAATGGTTCTTCCTCTAAATCCAAGTCCGCATCCAAGTCGGAAAAGTTAGGATTGAACCTATGCTTTTTCATCACAGTCTGCAGTTAATCTATTTGCCTCTTCATATCTTTCATCCGTTCTGACTCAGTTGGGTCTACTGGTGCTTTTAGTTTTTTTTTATAGGCTCACCAAGAACAATTCTGATTTCAAATTATTCTTTATTAGAGGGCATCTTCCCTACCATCTTAGCAAACATATCCTTAATCATTTATCTCATGTCATCCCTGATCTCTTTCAAAAGTTCTTTCTTAAAAAGATTCAACATTGAAATTAGAGGGTCCTGCCATTTTGCTCCTTTATAAAGTGGTCTCAATTATTTGATTGAATCCTTGATATTGGTGGGCCAAATTACCTCTAATCTGCTTCCAAACAAGAAGAAATTCATGGCTAAGAAAAATGCATTTTTTTTTAAAATTACTATGAATGTCATGTATGCATGAAATGCAGAATTTTTTATAAACACAAACAAAACACAGAGCAAAGCCTTCTAGCCTTATTTCTCCCACATACGTGTTCAATGGCGAGTTTCTTTTCCTAAGATTTTTGGTATGAGTTTTAATTATCAACGGGGGATAATAAAATTGACGTATTCAAGACAACTTTTAAGGTGATACAAATAAATAGTAATTCCTTTGAATAAAACCAAAGTCCACCTTAATGGGCCATAATAGGCGTTAAAAGCCCCACTTGACATAGTCCATTCGTAATAGGCTTGGGCTTTATTTGAAGGATTACGAAATGGCATAAAGTACACATATTTTAGGAAAACTCATGAGGGAAATCATTAAGTCATTACATGAGCTGAGTCTCGGGTAACAGGCTTCAATTCCTATAGTTATATACCTCTATTACATCTCCCCACTTAAGGGTCCATGCGACGTGGATAAGTACGTGCTATGAGTGATAATAATCAAATACTTCACCACAAGGTTTGAGTGAAACACAGGCAGTGAAACAATGACTATTGTCGATTTATTTGGGACTTTGTGCACATTGTGTAGAAATGTGTAGTGAATGCAACAATGTGCAAAGGAAATATATATATATGGAAATAATCAAAGTTGATAAATTATAAAACACTGGAATAAATTTCTCTATCCCTAGTGGAGTCGCCATTGTCAGCGGTGGAATTTTGCGCGCACCCAAGTGTTTGGCGACCACGGTACTGTGTGGGTGCAAGGGCTACTATAAAATAGAAAATACAAAATAGGCTTTGGAGCCCAAATTGGAGATGGAGTCGCCTCCCAGATGAAACCTGAGATACAATGTATAACAACTAGATTCCACGAAGGTTCTCAGAAGCCGTCATTAAAGAAAGGGTTTGGAAACTAGGTATGGGCTTTTAGAATGCCCATCCAACTTTGCAGTTGGCCTCCATTTGTGTTTTATATTTTATTACTTTTGATTATTAAATTATTTCCTTATTTATCAGGCCAATTGTAATTATTTTCAACTTTTACACTTTGATCCAAGTTTGCATATTAGTCTTTTTACATACTTAGAAATCCTAACACTCATCACCAATCATAATTTACAAGTATATAATGAAAAGGGGAAATGATTAGGAATTACAATATTTCACATAATTTAAAATAGAAATAAAAATATCCAAATAAATAAATTCAAGCTAATTAAGGGATCAATAACTTGGATGATAAGGAATCATCCTGAAGTTCCTACAAGATTTAAAATGTTAATCTCTCTCACAAACACAAAAATCCTACAAAAGAAATCCAACTTGTTAGTTTTAAATAAAAATAAATACATATTTAAACATAAATAATACTTGATTAAACTTAACATCATGATTATTGCATGTAAGATTGAAATATAACATAAAATAAATACATATAAGATACATACTACACAAAATAAGAACAAGGAATCAAAACCAATTTTAATGCATCTTTGATGGTGTGACGACGTCTCTTCAATTAGGTGTCACCTCTATATATAGAGGTGACATTAAGTCGCCTCTTCATAAAGGGGTGACGCCTCTTTAAAGAGACGTCATCTCTTTGACAGACAACAACAAACTTGTAGTTCCTTAAATCTTAAGTAAGTTCAAAATAGATGCAAATAAATAAAGATTTGCAACTAGTATTTAATAATTAAAAAGATCAAGACATGAACATAACATCAAATAAGCAATAACTCTAAAGACAAGCAAGAAAATAAAGAAATGGAGTTTTATATAAAATTAAGAACTTAAAGCTTGAAAATGAGAGTTCTCACTTATTTGAACACATTTGAAGCTCCTAACTAAGCCCTCAGAGACTGATTTGTTGATTTAAATCCTTATGAATGCAAGACCTCCTTCTTTCTTCTTAAAAAAAAATGAACTATTAGGCTAAAACTCTTTTTTTTCTTCTCTTCTTTCTCTCTATTTTCTCTCAAAACGTCCTCCTCTCTTCTTTCAAATTCAGAACCTCTACCCTAAACTAGTTAAAACCTATCTTTAAGCTTCCCCCCTCTCATTTCCACCTTTCCTTTTTTCAAAAAAAATCAAGCTAAGACCAGACATCCCCTTTCTATCTCTAATCATGTTTACCTCTTTTTCAGCCTTATTTTTGCCTCAAAAGTCTTATTTTCAAGCCATATCTTCATATCAGAGATATGTGGGTCCACACCCATGTTTAATGCTGCCAAAAATAACATTTAATGCTGCATAGGTCGGTTGTGAAGAGGCGTCACCTCTTTGCCCCTGACAACTACTTCTATATTTGGGCCAGAGTGGGCTTTGGGCTCAGTCTTGAGCTTTATATGGATGAAACTTTGGGGCTTTCGGGTCCATTTTAAAAAAGGTTTTAAGTTTCTCTTGCATTTAAAATTCATTCTACCTCATCATCTGGTTTTCGTTGTGGGCCGGTCAAATCGAGTGTATCTACATCTGTACCTCTTTAAGGTGACTCATTTTTAAAACTTTATATTTTTCTATATTTTTGTTTTTTTATGTTTAATTTATTTGTTAAATTGACTATTAATTTCTTGAAAATTAAAAATTTAATTTTTACTAATTCATGTCTTACATATCTTAAAATTTGACAAATTGAAACTAATTAGTCAATGAATATAAGTTTTGGAGTGAATTGGTAAAAGGAAAACTATTTTGGACTGAATTGAGTTCTTAAAAAAGCTAATTTGGACTAATTGATCAAATTTGTCATGTTAGTGGGATAATTGACCAAAAAAGCTAATTTCTAAGCTAATTAACTATCACATCCAAGTTGAAGAGGCAATTGCTACTTTAGCCTATGCCATTTAAATTACTAAGAAAAAAATCAATTTTGAAGTGTAGGTGGAGTGCAAAAGTCCCTATGGGTCAAATGCATGAGAGGTATCAAACTTTAACATTGTTTTCAATTTGGTTGTCAAATTTTAATTTGTATATTTTTAGATACTAAACTTTTATTTAGTTTTATAGCAAGTCACTCAGCACCTGAACAATTTAGAATTACTATTTTAATATAGAATTAAATTTTTTTTTTTGCAAATAAGTCCATATTTTCTATATATTTGTAAGAAACAAAAAAAAATTTGAAACGTATTTTGATTCCGCTTAGTAAGAGCAAATTCATCATGATAGATATCACAACCTACAAGAAATAAATCTTTAAATTTTTTATAATTTCTAAACTAAATTGAAAAGATAAAAAAATTGAGAAATTAAAATGATTTTTAAGAAAATTTAAAGAATTAAAAATTTGTAACAGTACCATTTTTTAATAAAATTAAAATTAAATAACCAAAAAAAATAAATTAAAATTTAATACTCAAATTTCAATAACGTAAAGTTGAGTCACCGCAGAGTTGATTCACCACCGTTGCATTTTAACCTCAATCCCCACCCATTTAAAAATAAAAAGTTGTTTTAGTTTGAGAATAAAATAAAGTTGAGTTGAGTTCTTGGTTTCTTTAGCATCAAGCATAGCAAAATACGTAGGATAGAAGGAATCAAGTCAGAATTGAGTACAACACTGTTTAAATTTCAAATCTTCTACCCGCTTCACCGTTCGTGGAGCCAATCTCCCGCTACACATTGGGCAATTTGATTTATCATAATGAAGGAGAACCCATCATCAAAGGTTTATTATTTATTTATTGAATTAATTATTTTTGGTTGTGGCTATTGATAATGTAAAAGTTAATTGATTTTTTTGTGAGCAAGGGAATTTCATCTTTGCAGTGGTCTAGAATTGAACCGATGAATTTGATTGCATTATTATATTTGATGATATCTCATGGAATCTTGCGTTGATTGTCCTTTTTATGTATTTATTTATTTTGATTAATACTAGAATTGGTTATTGTTTTTGGTTAATTGGGTTAAAACTAGTAGCCTTACTCACTAATGTTATTGTGTTATTGCAGTGCCGGTTTAGAGACTGGTACGACAATGGGGCTATTAATAAGTTGCCTTCCAAAAGAATTGCTACCGGAAGGAATCAAGAATTTCATGAAGCTGATGGAAAAGCTAGAGGATTGTCAAATTCAAATTTTGATTATGGGGCTGATAAAATGAGCACTGATGATTATATACCTCTACAGTATGGCTATAGTAAGCCATTGCTTAAAGAGCTTCCCACTTATGTTGAACCTCTTGCTGTTTTCAATCCTCATGGTATGCATAATAGATATAAGCATGAGTCTCAATTGCTGGCTAAGTTTATTTTGTTGTTCTAAATTTGTAGCCACCATTTTTATTTGTTTTTTTTTTTTCTTTTTTAGTCATATGATCTATAAGCTTTCGTGGGGATTTTTTTTTTCATGCCCATTGAATGCTTTTATGGAATTCATTAGAATTGAATATGACCAGCACAAGGAGGCTTTTTTCCTGGTTTGGAACTAGACCATTCCAGAGTTCTCTCCAGAATTTGTTTTAACAGAGCTAGATCATTCCAGAATTTCCCCTAGATCCTGCTTCGCTCTGGAGTAATCGGAACATTGAATTCCAATTGGTAGAAACAATCATGAATATGATAGTCACTGTTCTTTTTAATGCACACTGCTATCTAGCCAGCAGCTGAATACCGCACAATTGGTGTGGGATTATGAACCTTCGCGTTTGGTTAAGGAATTTTCTAAAGCAATAGCCATTCAGCAAGTCATAGATCAAAGGGTTGATATTGTCTGGCCTGTCTGAAGTCTTGAAGCAGATAACTAGACTGATATTATCACTCAAAAGTTGGTTGAATTCAAAATCTGATTGGATCCAATATATATAGGAAACAAACTGTGAGATATTCATTTGCTATGCTGTTAATTTTTATATGCATGTGACTGCAAGTGTACATGTGATGGACTCTAATATCCAGAACAAGCTACAATATCCTGCTTGTTAATAAAGTGTATTGTCCTTCCTGTTTACATTTTCTGTGACTTTGCCAGATCTATCACCTGAACATACTTCTTCAGAAGGAAACTGTGCTGATGGTAAAGAAGATGACTCAAATTTTCAAGAATTCAAACCTTCAGCTTTAGAGGACAGAGTCCATGGGATTCCGAATTCATTACATTTTGACATTGCTTCATCTGCCAACAAAGATGTGAAGATTTCCCTGAACTGTAATTCTTCAGGAAACCCTTCCTTCCGAAGTCAAACTTTGAATACAGTTCTAAGAGAGGTGGAAGATGAATACCGCAGAACATACAGTATTCAGGATCCTGGTTTCTCCTTGATGAAGCTAATGGAAAGGATCTGTGAGTGCTTCATAGAATCTGATTCTGATTCCAAAAATGGGCCTGTAGCCAAAAAGTTTGATTCATTAAAGAAAGCTGGTGGGAAAAATCTGGGTGCTAAAGGTGATATCCGAGCTAAATCTTCATCAGAACCAAGCCACTCCAATAGAATTCTTTGTTATCCAGATATTGTTCAGGTGGCGCCCAATTACTAGGCTTCTTGCATTTTGATGGCTTGAGTCATTTTCATTGCATTAATGTCTTTTCCCTTTTTTTTTTATAACTTTCCTTGCCCTTTGTGTTGACAGGGAACCAAGGGTGAAAATATGAAAATGATTAAGGCAGAAGTACTAGAATTCCCACAATGTTCTAACTTGGACAGTCTGATGGCTGTTCCTCAAAAGAAACACCTCATTTATCTCAAAGATATATCTCGGGGAGAAGAAAAACTGCAGATTCCCTTGGTGAATGAATATGATGCTTTGGAGTTACCAAACTTTTTATACATAAAAAAGAACATGGTTCATAAAGATGCTCATATTGATTTTTCGCTTGCTCGTATATCAGATGATAATTTCTGTGCACAATGTCGTGGAGATTGTTTATCCTCGGCCTTACCTTGTGCATGTGCCGGGGAAACTCGTGGTGAATTTGCTTATACAGATAAAGGATTACTGAAGGAAGAATTCTTGGATGAATGCATTGCAATGGGATGTGAACCTGCAAGAAAATACTTATATTATTGTGAAATCTGTCCACTTCAAAATGACTTGAGTAGGAAAAAGAGCAGGAGAATAAAATTATGCAAGGGACATTTAAGCAGGAAATTTATAAAGGAGTGCTGGAGTAAATGTGGGTGCAGTAGGAAGTGTGGAAATCGAGTTGTTCAACGAGGCATACAAGTGGCTTTGCAGGTCAGAGCAAATTCTATTTTTTATTGGCAATCTTATCAGTTCAGGATGTCTTCCAAAGTTGAAATTTTAGCTTCAGAAAAGAGTTTCTTTCTAATATGCGCATATTATAAGCTACTAACATTCTTCTTTTTGTCCCTGCTTTTTTTGTTATCTATTTGTGAATATGGTCTAGGTATTTGCGACACCTGAAAGAAAGGGGTGGGGTGTCCGTTCTGTCAATGCATTGAAGAAAGGCACCTTTGTTTGTGAATACATAGGGGAAATAGTGACCAATCAAGAACTTTATGAGAGAAACACAGAGAGGGCTGCTAGGAAAGAGAAACATACATACCCAGTGCTATTGGATGCAGATTGGGGTTCCGAGCGAATACTGAAAGATGAAGAAGCCCTTTGTTTGGATGCAACAGAGTTTGGAAATGTTGGCAGATTTGTAAACCACAGGTACTTCCATAAATCCTTCCATTTGTTTATTAAGGAAAATTCTGGAGATTGTAATTCAGATATATAGTTCAAGTCAACTCAGTTTCTTTCTTTTCTTTTTGTAAAAACGAAATGTGTTTTCAAATTCAGTTTATAACCTTTAGACTTGGCCCATAATTGGTTTTGATCAATTGACTTAAAAATGAAAGAATCCTGACACTGCAAACTAAACTTGAACACTTATTAGTTATAGATTGATTGAACTTTCTAGTTTAGAAAATATTGCTGTCGTATTTCACTTTTCATTGTTTGGAGTCATGGTCTGCCCCTCATAAAAGATGATAAGCTTGGAAATACGAGGCTTCCTCTATTTAATGTGGGAATAGCATCATTAAAATGCTGTGTTTCATTATTATTCAATTCTCTGCTAATGCTAAACCAAAGGTTGGAATGCAACAAAGAATAGAAGAGAAGGGAAAAGTAGTTATCATTGTTCATTTCTTTCAATTTCGCTCTCACCTGTTCTTGAGATAGGCTAAATCATATACACCTCAGAGGTATTGTTCATCATACAGAATTATGTTGTTTATTATCTTTTTACTGGAAAACAGGAAAATAGTAGTAAATGTGTTGTGATTCATAGTATTTTCTGGTGACATAAAGTTTGAGGTGGCCTTAAATCTTAACAGCTTTATCCAGTTATAAGATGGAGAAATTGATTCAAAATAATTCATGTCTGTTTACTATGTTTTCAGAAATCCAACATTGCTGTTTCTTTTCTCTTTTATGTATTATATGTTAAATGATCATGTTGCTTTCAGCTTCAACATCTAAAATAATGCTTTATTGTCATCAGATGTCATGATCCTAACTTGATTGAGATACCTGTGGAGATAGAGACACCAGATCATCACTATTATCATGTATGTAATTTGTTTTTGTTTTTTTCTCCTCCCCTTCTTCTTCAATAGAAGGAAATAAACCGAGTTCTTCCCTTCTCATGCAGCTTGCTTTTTTCACAACAAAAGATATCAAACCGATGGAAGAATTGACATGGGTAATTCTCGCCTCTACTACCTCTTATTATGTTGATGTTGTAAATAGATGACTGTTGGCATTTTCTGGCTACCTTCTGCAAGTTAACTCTTGTATTACATTTTGCAGGATTATGGTATTGCATTTGATGATAAATACCACCCGATCAAAGCCTTCAAATGCAAGTGTGGAAGCACATATTGTCGCGACAGGACATAGCTTAGTTCCCTATCGACTAAAGTTGACGTTTGGGTTGCAGTATGAGATGGGCAGACAGTTTGCTAATTGGAAAGGGAAATTATCATTCCATTCTTGTTCCACAATGAGATATGATTTGCTCAGAAGGTAATAACATTGTTCATGCATTTTGGAGTTTCTCGAGTTGGGTCGTCTACGGATCTTTGATTCCTTCCAAAGTTCAAAATTTGTTTTCAAATTCGTTCTGTTCAGTATGCTAATAATGGCTAAAGTCCAAAATTTTATCTTGAGTTTACAAGTCTTTTATTTATTTAGATTAAGAATTATACCAAGAATTGAATGTCTAAAGAGAACCAATTGCAATGATACATTTTCAAGGAAAGAACTATGGGGTTCAGCACTCTCTCAGTTTCAGTCCGGTTTTGAATAGATGTTTTCTCCACGGGAGGCTTGAGCCCACTCGGATGACAATGAGGGTTAATTGCACAAGAGATTATTAAACTTTATACTAAATTTCATTTTGATTTTATAACTTTAATTTTGTATCTTTTTAGTTACAAAACATTGACTTTAATTAGACAAAGAGATCACCCAACATAATTTTAGTTAATTTAGATGATGTGGCACATCAGAGTTACTACATTATAGTCCAATTCAATGAAAATTGTCATGTCATAATGTCAGACCACCTTTTTTATAAGATTGTTGACAGCAATTTTACTTTTTCTTAAATTTTTTTTACATTTAATCTTATAAAATTATAATTAACAGTCTCATAAAAAAGGTGATATGGCAATGTAAAATAATTATTTTTATTAGGTTGGACTATAATGTGATAATTTTAATGTACCACATCATCTAAATTAGCCAATATAATTTTGGGTGACTTCTCTATGTAATTAAAATCAATGTTTTGTAACAAAAAATATATAAATTAAAGTTATGAAACCAAAATGAAATATAGTGTAACGTATGATAATCTCTCATACAATT
>CATIWM010165388.1:0-18867 GCA_949671775.1 Mallotus repandus | reverse complement strand
AGCTAAACAACAACAATAGCTAAATAACAGCAAGAGCTAAATAACAGCAAGAGCTAAACTACAGCAAGAGTTAAATTACAACAAGAGGTACACAACAATAAGAGCTAAAAAAACAGCAAAAGCTACACAAAAGTAAGAGCTAAAATATAGTAAGTGCTAAAACCAGATAGCTAGAGCTACACAGACAACAAGTGCTAAAATTAGACAGCTAAAGCTATGCAGACAGTAAAATTAAACAACAAGTGCTAAAATCAAACAACCAAAGCTACACAGATCATAAAATCAGACATCTAGAGCTACACAAATAATAGAAGCTACAAATAGAGTGACATAGATAGTAAATAGCGCTAAGAAAATAAGAGTTAAACACAGCAACAGCTAAATTATAGTAAGAGCTAAGCGATTAAACTAACCATACGACGGTGAATAGTCCAAGCATGGGTCTCTAGGCTATAGACAATAGGAATCGAATCTCCTCGAGAAAGTTGAGGTGGACGAGAAGAGGTTCCTCCACTGGTTCCAGCAGCCTCTGTAGCTCCAATAGTAGAGGTCCCTATGCCAGTATGTCCAAGAATCGCCTCATCCTCTAAAACAAACCAGTCAAAAGAAAAAGAAGCAGTATTCACACCATTAAAGTCACCAAGATCATCAGGAATAGGAGGGAAGTCCATAATTCCCACACTACGCGCAGCAACAGAACAACAAAATAAGAAAAATGCTCCAAAAAACTCAAAAATGGCTTATAGAAGGTCGAAGAATAGGTAAAAATCGCACCGAACTCGAAAATGAGTTCACTTTATAGATGTTGAGCATGCCTCAAAGCGCGTGATCACGTGTCTAGAGCGTGATCACATGCTCTTCTGAGCCTCACGCACTCCGAAACTCACACACGCACACATCGAGACCCCCAGACATGCACTCCTAGGGTCCTGAACTTGCATTTTACCAAAAAGACACATAAAAAACATGCACGAATCACGCAAACACGAGCATTGTATGTTTTAGGACACTGTATTTGACATCACTGTCTTAGAAAGTCATTCAAAAAAAGAAAGATGAAGCATAGATAACCTAAGCATGTCACATCTGTAATTATCACAATTGACACGTCACGAAATCACGCTTGAAACACGATAAATGATGACATCATCACTACTTCGTAGCATCTTTCTCTGCTTAGAAGCATCTTGTCTGCTTAGTAGCATCTCATCCACTTAGAAGCATCTTATCTACTTAGAAGCATTTCATCTGCTTAGAAGCATTTCCTCTGCTTAGAAGCATTTCACCTGCTTAGTAGCATTTCATCTGCTTAGTAGCATTTTTCATCTGCTTAGTAGCATTTCATCTGCTTAGAAGCATTTCATCTGCTTAGAAGCATTTCATCTGCTTATCTACTTAGAAGCATCTTATCTACTTATAAGCATTTCATCTGCTTAGTAGCATTTTTCATCTGCTTAGTAGCATTCCATCTGCTTAGAAGCATTTCATCTGCTTAGTAGCATTTTTCATCTGCTTAGTAGCATTTCATCTACTTAGAAGCATTTCATCTGCTTAGAAGCATTTCATCCGCTTAGTAGCATTTATCTACTTAAAAGCATTCCATCTGCTTAGAAGCATTTTATCTGCTTAGAAGCATTTCTCCTGCTTAGTAGCATTTCACCTTCTTAGTAGCATTTCATTTGCTTAGTAGCATTTCAACTGCTTAGAAGCATTTCATCTGCTTAGAAGCATTTTGTCTACTTAGTAGCATCTCATATGCTTAGAAGCATTGTATTTTCTTAGAAGCATTTTATCTGCTTAGAAGCATTTCATTTACTTAGTAGCATTTTTCATCTGCTTAGTAGCATTTCATCTGATTAGAAGCATTTCATCTGCTCAGAAGCATTTCACCTGCTTAGTAGCATTTCATCTGCTTAGAAGCATTCCATCTGCTTAGAAGCTTTTCATCTGCTTAGAAGCATTTCATCTGCTTAGAAGCATTTCATCTGCTTAGTAGCATTTCATATGCTTAGTAGCATTTATCTGGTTAGAAGCATTCCATATGTTTAGAAGCATTTCATCTGCTTAGAAGCATTTTTCATCTGTTTAGAAGCATTTTATCTGCTTAGAAGCATTTTTCATCTGTTTAGAAGCATTTTATCTGCTTAGTAGCATTTCATCTGCATAGTAGCATTTATCTGCTTAAAAGCATTCCATCTGCTTAGAAGCATTTCATTCGCTTAGTAGCATTTCATATGCTTAGTAGCATTTCATCTGCTTAGTAGCACTTCATCTGCTTGGAAGCATTTCATCCACTTAGTAGCATTTCATCCGCTTAGTAGCATTTTATATGCTTAGTAGTATTTTTCATCTGCTTAGTAGCATAGTAGTATTTTTCATCTGCTTAGTAGCATTTCATCTGCTTAGAAGCATTTCATCTACTTAGAAGCATTTCATATGCTTAGAAGCATTTCATATGCTTAGAAGCATTTCATATGCTTAGAAGCATTTCATCTGCTTAGAAGCATTTCATCTGCTTAGAAGCATTTCACCTGCTTAGTAGCATCTTCATTACTTTACACCTCAAAAGGTTATAGTAGCATTTGCTTGACACCTCAGAAGGTTATAGTAGCATCTTCATTGCTTGACACCTTAGAAGGTTATAGTACCATCTTCATTGCTTGACACCTTAGAAGGATATAGTAGCATCTTCATTGCTTGACACTTCAAAAGGTTATAGTAGCATCTTCATTACTTAATACCTCAGAAGGTTATAGTAGCACCTTTATTGCTTGACACCTTAGAAGGTTATAGCAACATCTTCATTTGCTTGACACCTTAGAAGGTTATTAGAGCACTTTCATTTACTTAACACCTAAGGAGGTTATGAAAGCATCAATCTCACCTTACCTAAGGAGATTACAAAGCACACAAACAAGCAATGACTCCGTCAATAAAATGAAACAACATCAACAATGATGAACATGATATCAAAAGACCAAACGACATACCATTAGGTAAGTACCTCTTCCCAAAAATGGTTTTTACATCTTTATATTACTTCATGTGTGTTGACATTAGTACTAGAGGACTATGCAACACACATGAAGCAGGGGACAACTGTCATACATCGAATTTTGACCGTCCTTAAAAAGGTCCAGTGATGAAAACATCTCCCCAAATATGACAAGTATCTGTTCATTCACACCACCTCTAAAGCATGTCGTGAGTCTGAAAAATCTAAACCAAGCCTCTAAATAGTAAAATCAACCTCCGAATCATTAAGTTACACACCGATTTCATGAACTACGAATTATCAGAGTGGTAAGTCGCTCGTTTCGAGCAAGCATTGCTCAAAACGAGCAACTCATCAGATCGGTGTTCGACTCATAAGATCAGAGTTCCACTTCATAAAATTGGAAGCCAATTTTAACAACATGGATGTCGAAAACACGTCAATAAGCCTTAAAAACTTCCGAAAGTGATAGTGCGTATAATCTCGAGAAGTAGCATGTGAGCAAATTTGTAGTGTGTAACCACACCTAAACATATTTTGTTTACGCGTGAAAATAAAAGCTGATTCTGATAAAATGGACATTGGAAAAACGTCCGGAAGGTCCAAAAACCCCTGAAAAACACCCCAAAATAGCGTGATCGAAGCTCGGGAAGGCCTTATGACATGCGCAAGAGACATAATTCTAACGGCCTATTTTTTGTTGGCCTTCTGGCGGTGTCAGGCCATTTCTAGCCTCGACATTATCATCTGATCATCCGATATGGATTTCCCTAGTCACAAAGCAATGTTTACAGCCTTTTTCGATAAGCTATCTTATGCTATGGTCGTTTCTAAATCAACAGCTCTTCCGATTTCTAATGAATCTATAGCCACTCATAAGGGAGGCTATACAGCTATCAAGATTAACTAGCAGGTCGATGAACATAGGCTTGTTGTGTGTGAGAATGCACTTATTGCTAGACTCATCCTTTCAAAAGGTGAATCACCATAAAGTTGGCGGATTTAAAGAAAAAGCTTTCTTCAATTTGGAGTTTGATATCAAACTGGAAATTGATCTCTCTTGGACATGGTTTTTATCACGTCATTCTAACCTTTAAAGCCGAAAAGAATGTTGTTTGGAGTGGGGATACAATAACTTTAAAGACTGGAATCTTACGTCTCCAACATTAGTTTCTAGACTTTGATCCGGTGGATTAAAAATCAACCAATACTTAGTTATGGGTAAGATTGTATAAGCTCCCGTGGAAATATTGGCATCTACAAATTCTATCATCCATTACTAAAGGGATTAAAGTCCCTTTTAAAATTAATAATGCAACCTTTACTAGTGAATTCAGTCACTATACCAGAATTTTAATAGTGTTGATTTGTCATCGAAATTGCCAGAGAATCTCCTCATTGAACTAATCGGTAGAAGCTTTTTTATAGAAGTTATTTATGAGAACCTACTTGTGTTTTGTAATGTTTGTTCCAATATCAGACATCTTCATAAGGATTGTAGGCAGCGCCAAAAACTCATTTAGACTGAGGCTTCTCGATTGAAACATGATAAATTGGATGAGCCGAGATATGTCTGGAAGCCAAAGACTCAAGCTCAAAATGTCGATGTTCCTATTGGCAATGCTTTTAAAGTTCTTCAGTCTAATATTACAGTAGCACAACAGAAGGATGCAACATTGGTTAACATTGTTCCCCATGTAGGTGCTGATGGTTGCGAAAAAAAGAACCTAGTTCAGATAATGTTACTAAGCTGGTTACAGAGAAGGATGTGATGTTGAATAACACTCTTCTACATGCGGTTTCTGATGGTCGCAAAAAGGAGACTGGTTTGGATCAGGTTAATGAGCAGGTTACAATTCAACGAGAGGACACTGTGATTCATCAGTTGGATGTTATATTGCCAATGGTCAATGATGGCTTGGTTTTATTTGATGGTGGTCCGTTAGACCAGACAACATATCAGCACCCTTTTAGTTTGGTTTTGCTTATAAGGGATGATGTTATGGTTGTTCCTTCAACTTCAGATGATTCAGATGATATTCATTAGGATAAATCAAAATTTTCTTGGGCAGATGAGGCAGAATTAAATAATGAAGAATGGACAACAGTCAGGAAAAACAGAATACAAAATCTGAGAGATATAAGGTTCCCTTTCTAAAAGGGTTCCCAGAAAACCTGACAAGCTTGATTTATGAAGCTATTCTTATGGAGTTGTCGTGGTATAGGTAATGCTCACACCCAAAGAACTTTTTATTCTTTTTGCCAGCAATTTTCCCCTGACTATATTTGTCTAATTGAGCCTATGGTTGATTTTTCCTCTATATCTCATGTATTTTGGGAGAAATTGGATTTAACTCTTATTGCCCATAATAATTTGCATGTTCCCTCTCTTTGGGTTCTTGGTAAATGAGATCTTCCTCTTCCTACTTCCATACACATACATGCTCAACATATAACATTAGATGTCATGTGTTTTAATGTTTTGCATATATTATAATTTGTCTATGATAGTGTGTGGCGTAATCACAAAATGGATTTATGGGAGAATCTTCAATCTCTTTCTATTAATTTCTCTTCTGCTTGGTGTATTATTGGGATTTTATTACTGTTTTGGGTGCCTATAAGAAATCTGGTCGTGCCCCAGTTCCTGGTCCTTGTAGGGAATTTTGAAGTTTTATTGATGATTTCTCTCTTTCGGATGTTCCTTCCAGAGCTTCTTTTTATACATGGTGTAATAAGAGGGTTGAAGTGGGTTGGAGTTGCTCTTATTGAGTGCCATTTGGACAGAGTTCTTAGCAATCTCTAATTTTTTAATTATTAGAATTCCATCTCTTGTTCCGTTTTACCTAGGCATCATTCAACTCATTCGTCATTGTTGTTTAACTGTATTATGGATGAGCACATGGTTTCTCATTTTAGGTTTCAATCCATGTGGATCACACATCATGGTCTTTGGGATTTTATTTCTAATTAACTTGCATCTTATGAAAATTCTAGGTTATAAGTTGAAGTGGCTTCGGGGTCAACTAAGAATATAAAATCGTGATGTCTTTGGCCATCTCATGGTTAATATTGATAGGGTTGCATCTTTTTTATAATCCATCCAATATGAGATTGAGACTCAGGGTTTTACTGATGATCTGCATAAACAAGAATTAGATGCTCATGAATCCTTGGATCGTTGCCTTCCTTAGCAAGAAATTTTTTTGAAGGAAAGAAGTAGAATTAAATGGCTAGCTGTTGGGGACCATAATTCTTCCTTTTTTCATCAGCATTTTGCTAAGAGGAAGCCCAAGCAAGGTATTCATCATCTCAAAATTAATGACTTGCTTACAGAGGATAAGTTCACTATTCAGCAACATATTATTGACTATTATCAAGCTCTTTTTAAGTCTGATGCTTTGGTGTCGTCTAATATTTCTTTGATAAAGTTAGTGGTGCCTTCTTTAGTTTCTGAAGATGATAATGTTTCTTTGCTTCATTGTGCTTCTTTAGATGAGGTTAAAAATATAATTTTTCATATAGATACCTATAGTGCACATGGTTCTGATGGTTTCACAGGAATATTTTATAAGACTTTCTGGGAGGTCATTAAAGATGATGTTTATACTAGTATCTCCAGCTTTTTTCATATTGTCGTGATAACTACATATATTAATTCCAGTTTTACGGTCTTGGTTTCTAAAGTAGCTGATGTTATTACTATTGATCAGTTTTGCCCTATTATTCTTAGTAATTTTTGTTTTAAAATAATTACTAAAATTTTAGGTGATCGACTTGCTAATATTGCTATTAAAATTGTGTCTTGCAACAAATTTGGCTTTCTAAAAAAGTAAATGATTGTCGATTGCATTGCATGTGCTTCGGATGTTGTTAATCTTCTTGATAATACTTGTTTCAGTGGCAATATGGCCTTGATAGTTGATATTCACAAGGCAGTTGATATATGGATTGGAATTTTATTCTTGATGTTTGGGAAGCTTTTGGCTTTTCTTTGCAATTTAGAGACTGGATTCTATCTATTTTTTCTTCAGCTCGCATCTCTATTTTATTTAATGGTAAGCCCTATGGGTACTTTTCTTGCTCTCGTAGGGTCAGACAAGGAGATCCCTTATCTCCGATCTCCTTTGTTATTTTGTATTGCTGAGGATTTCCTAAGCAAATTGCTTTCTATCAAGATTGCTTAGGAGGTTATTTCTCCCATGCTTAAGACTAGAACTTTTTATTTCCCTCCAAATTTTTATATGCGGATGATGTGCTTTTGTTTGGGAAGGAAATTGTTCGTAATATGCATGCTATTAAAGAAAAGTTTAATTTGTATGGTACACTCTCGGGCCAGTAAGCAAATTGGAATAAATCAGAGATTTATTATGAGTCTACCATTTCTTCTATAAGCATTGCTAAGTTGCATCATGTCATGGCTATGTGCAAAGGATCCTTTCCTTTTAATTATTTGGGTGTGCTGCTTTTTTTCGGTTCTCCAAAATAGAGATGGCTTAAGCCAGTGGCCGATAAAATTTATAGCAAATTTTTTTAAGTGGAAAGGCAACACTTTATATTTAGTGGGCATATTAATGTTAATAAGCTCGGTTATTGCCAGTTCGCTTCTTCTTTCCTTTTCCATTTAATGGTTGCAGTATCTTCTTTCTCTTTTCGAGTGCTGTATGCGCAACTTTTTATGGTATGGTTTAGTGAATGATTGAAAGTCGGTTATGATTCCTTGGAAATGCGTTGTCATCTTATCAAAGAGGGAGGTCTTGGTATAAAATAGTTGAGGCTTATTAATTCTGCAATGCTAAGCAAGATAGCTTGGAAGCTTATTGCTTCCTCATATTTTCCTGCTTTGGTTCTTAAAGCTCGCTTTTTGTCTCCTTCTAGTGTCCCTAGAGGGAATTATTTTTGCTCCTCTATTTGGAGCTCTATAAAGAATATCTATGCTTTTTTGTGCAAGGATGTAAAGTGGTTTATTAGTTCGGCAATCAATCTAAAATTCTGGAAAGATGAATGGCTTGTCCCTCCTTTGGCTAGTCAGCTTTATATTCCTTACTGTGAGCAAAATCTTCTTACAGCTTCAATTTTTTATTTTTATTTGAAAATGGATGGCAGCTCCCTCAATTGAGAGACTAGATTTTAGACATATTTCTGCTTAAGGATGAAGGTGATGTTTGTGTTTGGACTGCTGTCTCAGATGGTGTCCATTCAGAAAAGAAAATGTATAATTTTTTACGAGGCACTAATCAGATTATTCCATGGCATTCTTTTATATGGAAAGAATTATTACCTCCCTCAAGGTCACTCGTATGTTGGGAGGCTATTTTAGGTTATCTCCCTACCGATGACAACTTAAGAAAGAAAGCGTTTTCATTCCCTTCAATTATGTGCTACATAGAATGAAGATTAGGACCATGTATTTTTGCATTGTAGTTTTGCCAAAGCCATTTGGGGTTCCATCTCCATGCTTTTCGATAAAAAATTATTGATTCTGACATCTTTAATTGAGTTTTTTGTTGCTGCTATGTCCCATATTTCAGTTCGTAACTTGCGAATTTATGGAGTTCAGTGATAATCAATGAAGTTTAAGTGATTTGGAGGACTCAAAATGCAACTATTTTTTATACAGTCGAGCCTAATATTCATGCTACACTTCGGATTCTTTGGCATGCTATTAAAGATACTGATTTTTTTTTTCAGATTTGGCAAGATGTTTAATGTAGTTAATGAATTATGCATTCTGCATTTGTTACAAATTTAAGGAATTCCAGGTTTGGCTCCACGGATTATTTCGGTTATTTGGCAGCCGCCTCCTCCAGGTTGGATTAAGGTAAACACAGATGGTTCTGCTATGGGTGCTCCAAGAGCTGCGGGTTTAGGTGGCATTTTTTGGAATGCATCTGGTTTTCCATGAGGTGTATTTGCATTTAGTATGGGTTATTTGTTTGCTTTTATGGTTGACCTTGTTGCTGCAATTTATGTTGTAGAAGTAGCTTAGGAGCGAGGTTAGCATCATCTTTGGTTAGAATATGATTCCACCTTTGTAGTTTAGCTCTTTCATGTGAAATCAACAAGAGTCCTATGGCAGTTTAAGCAACGTTGGAATTAATGTCTACATTACGCCTCTAAAATGTAGTTGTGCATTTCTCATATTTCTTGAGAAGGTAACACTGTTGCAGATCTTATGGCTAAGCATGGCACTTCGGCTTATTCTATTTTGTGGTGGGATTCTGCCCTAAATTTTTGTAATTCTTGTTTATATAATAATTTTAGTCATCATCCTGCTTAAAGGTTTTGCTAGTCTTAGATGGATTGGCCTTGTTTGGCTTTTGATTATTCTTTGTACGACTCTTTACTTTTTATTTCAATTTTATTTTTGGATGATAGAAAAATGATGCAAATGCCAAGAAGGTGTCAACCTGGTTGAGATGCTCGAGTACGTTTCTTGATTTCTAGAATCCAATTTTCACTTAAAAAAATTCAATATTTATTACATTGAAATTGAAAATTTGAGATATTTACATAACTAAATAAAAACTTTGCTAATTTTTTCATCTTCATCATGTTCTTCCTTTGTATTCCTTGTATTCCTTGTATTCCTTGTTTCAATAACAAAATGAAAACCCAAAAATTAGTAAATTAAATGAAAACTCAAAAAAGTCCAAAGCGTTAATTTAAGGAATAATTATAAATATAACTACGGTTTGACCCTTGATACCCGAGCCTAATAACAAAGCCCAACAAACACCACCATAAGCCCAAAAGGCAAAAGTCTAAAGTCCAAAAACCATCCCTATAGACCACTTCACCAAATCATGAGAAAGCCCAGGAGAAACACCTTCTTCCCCAAGCTCAACTACCTAAGATAAAACGTACAAGCCAGTGAAGTAAACAATAGTAGCCACGCCCGACCAACAAGGGAGATGGCACGCCTGAAACAGCTATGGTACAGTAATGCTGGCAAATCTTTGAGCAGACCACATCTGACTAAGGGCAATCCTTGCCCCTCCAACGATATAGTTAATTACATCCACGGTACCTAATATTATTGCTATTTCCCATTAAATAGCCTAAATTCCATTTCATCCTATAAAACCTCCCAAGTGTGTGAATGGATCCCACAAAAGTACCTCGTTACAGAATCCGGTCAAAGGTGATGACATGGATGCTGACATAGATGATGACGTGTCATTTAACAAAAAGTAGTGGCCATATAAGCTGAGAATTAATTACACCTACAGTACCCAACTTTTTTACTAGTTCCCAATAAAATATCCAACTTTCATTTAGTCATTTAAAACCTCCTAACGTTTCTCATGAATCCCACAAACACATTTCGGTCACTGATAATGATGTGAATGCTGATGAGATTAGAAATATAAAATATACGCAATATATTTTAAATTGACAAAAACATATAGAAAATTTCTGGTTATTCATGTTTTAAATTGACAAAAAAAGAGACATTTAGTATGTCTTACAATTATAATTCATTATTTTTTTTCATAAATAAATATCATTTGATATATAAATGGTTGAAAAAGTACAATGAGATTGTTCAATATTCCTTTATGAGGTTTAATAAAAGTGTAAGAAACCAATTTATTGAACATATACTGATTGTATATAAAAAATATACTAATCATATACTAAAAATATACTGATCATATGTTGAAAATATATTGATAATAGATGGATAATAAAAGTGTAAGAAACTAATAATTTTGGAATGAAGTTGAATTGAATTATGTATTTAAATTTAGGAAGACTTTTTTATTATGCACTCGTGTGTGTGTCTGTATATATATATATATATATATAACGTGCAAAGCTTCAATTCATAGGGCATTCCCTTGGGGGCAGTTTCTCTCTTTTAGTTAACTTGATGCTACTGACAAGGAATGTTGTCAAACCTTCTACTCTTCGACCTGTGATGGGAATAATAATGACAATATATGTAGCAGTCAAGGAGTTGTAAGCAGACTATGGAATACTTATGTCTAGTAGTTTTTAGGTGTCTTAAATGTACACAACCTGTTTTTTGTTGTCAGTTTGTATTGCCACCAAATTTATGTTCAATGTAACTGTTAAAAAAGCTATATCAAATTAAACTAGTGCAAATTGATTTATTTGAATTCTACTTATTTTCACAAGTCTACTTTTAGGATCATCGACTTCAATCATAGTGGATTGAGTAGTGCCATTATGATCCTCTTTGTTTCTTACACACACACCACCCATATACACATATGCATGTACCCATCTACAGAATAGTGGAAGAGTAAAGTTTTTTGTTTTGGAATTCCCTACAGGCAGGCATGTGATAGATAAACTAGGTTCCAGTTTAAGACATAGTAATGAGCCAAATTTTAGTGTAGCTCTTTTTCTCTTCATACTAAAGGGAAAGTTGGAATCATCAGTGAGGTTGTCCTCAGACATTTTATTCATGGGTTTGCTTGCCACATCTATTTGTTAATTGCAACTCTCTAGTGCATCGCTACACATGACAGACAAAAAAAAAAGAATTAAAAAAAGCAACAAATTAAAAAAAAGTAAGAAGAAGAAGAAGAACAAGTCGATTCACAAAACAATCAAAAAAATATTTTTTTTTAAAAAAAAAAGCAACAAATGAGTGTTCATTTTATATGATGATCAGCGGGTTCATCAGAGTCACTAAAGCCTCTTAGATATGGTGTGATGGCATGGTAGTCGAGAGAAGCCATAGTTAATGGGTTATTGGAGAGAAATCTAATGTTGTAGAAGAAGCATCTAGTTCGAAGAGAGCGGTGAGGTTAGGATAAGATTTCTGAGAAAGATGAAGAGAGTGAAGACGCCATTAAAAAATTGAGAAAGAGACTCTAAGAGGTTAGAGAGGTAGTGGTGATGGCGATGGTGGTAGAGGTGGAGGAGGGGAAGAGAGCAGTATGAGTATTTTTTTTTTTTTTTATTTATGTTAAGGGGATAGAGATAAATATTTTTGGGTTTTAAGGGCCTTTTAGGAAAAAAATGAAAAAGGGGAACATTTTAAAAAAGGGAGCTGTTTTCAGGGCATTTATGTAAAAATATCATATTTTTATAGTTGTACCAAAGCCATCAAACAACAAACAATGATGTAAACAACAACATATTTATAAAATATAAGGGGCAATTAGCAATTAACCCTTGAAGGAATTAGAGATCAATTTAATGCTTATGATAAGAATAGACTTATAGTTGTTAAGAAATGCTAATTATTATTTTTGATCTTCCATTTACATACATGATAATAATGTGAAGGATAGAATATTATTCTTCTAATAATGCCTCAGCTAGAATTTACAAAACAAAAATAATGCCTTAGCTAGAAGACAATTTCGTAGTGAGGGACATTCATACTAGAGGGAAAGAAAATAACGCATTTTTTGGTTCAGTTACTCTAAGGAGTATAAGTTATTTCTAAATGAATTATTATCAGTGTATTTGTAAATAAATATTTTATAAATTAAATTCATTTGAAAAATCTAAAAATTTAATTTTAACAATAAGCTATTTCACAAAAATAAAAATTTAAAATTCTAAAAGAATTGTACAATCTTATCATTTAAACCAAATGAATTTATTTGAGTTTAAAAATGAATTTCATGAAATTTTATAAATATTATTGAAGAACATAAAAAGGATTAAATGTAAAAAATTTAAAGTGAAAAGGAGAGAGGACTTAATTATGTACCTGAATGACACAGAGATTGGACTGTAGATTCATGCAAATTAACTAAAGAGAGATTTAAATTGAGTTACATTGATGAGTAGTCTTCTTCTTCCTTTTATTCATCGAGTCAACTTGATCCAGCGGCTTCTAAAATATTGGATAAATACCACACTTCAGTGCTATATTACTAAAGCAAAATTTGGCCTTGCTTATAGCACCAATATGTGATGTGTTTGCGTACCAGAGTGACAAGCTATCTGATTGAGATTTTAGATAAAAACTACCATAATAATAATAATCTTTTTGGTGGATATGTCCAAACAAGTCTGTGAAGATGGCAGAACATTTTGCAGATGAAGGACGGGCATTGGATTCAAGCACGACACTAGAGAAAAACCGATCTACCGGTCATTGGGGTCGAGTGTGATGGACAGAGATGATCCACTCTCATTCTTATACATCATCTTCTCCGGCATTTCACTTCCAGCTATATATAACCTGCATTTTCTCTATACAAATAAAATCAAACCCATTTAGATTATTTGATATAGTTAGTTGATTGTGAAGCCAACAGAGCAGATAAACAGAGATAACACCTTATCATTAGACAGGCGTGTTTTCAGTACATGGTCCGCGATTCTTATAGATTCCTCCTGCTTTAAATTGATGCAGTCACCCAATACTAAATCACGTGCTGGCGATACAGCAGTTGATACTGATTCTAGACAAGTGCAATTTGATGCTTCTAAAATTTCTAGAGTTGATGGAAGCTCTGGTAAAAACCTCAAGTCTCTTGCAATCTGTTAAGTAGAGATACTGTAAATTAAAAAGTTTATTGATGCTAGCAGTTATGCTCTTGAAATCATTTCTGCTTAAGTCTATCCCTGCCAACGACTTTTCAGAGCAGAGACCTTTTGGAAATTCCAACATATGACAGTCGCTAAGATTAACACGCTGTAAATTGGGTAAACCAATCAAAGGAGGCAACCTTCACATCCCGAGCAATTCAAATTCTCCAATTTATGCAATTTATTAATGGATTCTAGTAATTCTTGAATGCCACTTTTAGCTGCATTAAGCCTTCTCAAATTTTGTAAATTTCCAAACTTTTTTGGGAGTTTATGGAGATTCACACAATCTGATACATTAACAGCCTCAAGAAATATGAGATCGCAAATGGAGTCTCGGAGACTTGTCAATCTTGAGCATCCCTTCAAATGAACATTTTGGAGACTCTTCACAATGCCAAATTTTGCTGGCAATTGTTCTATTGCAGATTCATCAAAGGGTGCGTTTGTTTGGTAAAAATTAAGGGTAAGAATCGGAATCAAAATGGACGATTTCGATTTCTAATGTTTGTTTGGCTAAAATTAACAAGGGAATAAGAATGTGATTCCCCCATCAATGGGAATCACCATCACCTCTTTTTTCTAAAAAATGACTTTTGATATCTTTGGGAATCAAGTCAAATCAATTATAAATTGGACAAATATTTAAATATTAACATTTATTTTTAAATTTCATAAATAAAACATATAAATTAATAAAAATATGCATTAAATATTTTAATAAAAATATTTACCAAAAGCAAATAATTTTTATAATTTTTTAAAAATAATAATAATAATATTTTTATAAAAATATTTTATAATACATAATTTTAATTTTAATTTTAATATATAAAAATAATTATAATGTTAATTTTTATATATTAAAAAATAATTAGAAAATATTTTTTCATGAAAGAAATTTTAGTTGTTAAATGATATTTAATTTTTATTCTCATTACTATTCCTTAGTGAAACTAAATATCTTTTTTAAATTTTTATTCCATCTTCCATTCTCTCTTATTCTGATTTCGATTTCAGACTACGAACTAAATGCGCGTCAATACAAGTACTTAGTATTATGCAGAATCTCCAAAAGACGATGAAGACTTTTGTATCTTCTAAGATTTAGTATAGTACGCTCGCTCTCTACTTTAACCGACCAACGAATCTCTTCTAAACTTGAACATTCATCCAGTTTTAAAAAACAAAGGTTCCTAGCATTAGAAAAATCCATTGAGATTAGTTCCCTAGAGCCACTGAGATCAATCCTCTTCAAACTTTTGAGGCTCTGTAAAAATGGGAAATAATAAAATATTATTGGCGCTAATAAACCATAAATGGAGTATTTTCCTTTTCTTCACCAACTCACATCTATGCCCTTTCATAAGAGGACGATTTTTTTTTTATACAAGAGGAATTATTCTTACCTCAACTTTTTAAACTTTCGGTGACTAATTAAGAGTTTTAACCTTTTAACATCTCTCCCAAAAGTTATAGGAAGTTAAAAAGACAATAATTCTTTACACACAAAAAATTTTATAATGATTCCACCCCAAGGCTAAATTAATAATATTAAGTTATCTAAAATTTATTTATGTGCTATTAGATTTTAATGTTTATCATTCTAATTAAATACTAAATTTTAATGAGAAAAAATCAGTTAACTTTGAGTCAATTATCAATTAAATTTTATTTTGAAAGTTATTTTAATTTGCTCTTCAACTTTACAAATTATACCAATTTTATGTAATTTTATTTGAAGGATCTAATTGTATATTTAAAAATTGTTTTTAAATCCTTACAAAATTTACTTCTCAACTTTCCATTGTATTATTTGAAAATTTTTATACTAGGGGTCAAACAAAAAGGTATGAAAGTAAAAAAAAAAAACTTTAAAGATATTCAAAATATTATCGAGAATATAAAAATATTTGATTTCCTAAAAAATATGAAAAATAAAATTTTATTATTATTTATAGTGATAGTTAAAATTAGTTACTTTATGTTTTTATTTTTATTAGCATTAGTCTCTATAATAAATTGATTCAAAAGTTATAGATTTTTGGTTTTTCTTATTATTTTGTCTTGATACATAAAAGTTAATTTTTATGTAAAAATTTAAAAATTAAATTAATTTTATTTTAAAATTGGTAAGATTAAAACTTGAGCATATTTTTTGTATTTTATTTTTTTTCAAAAAATTGAATAATTGTCAAATTTATTTTATAGTGATCTAAAAATAATTTTAAAAAATACAATTAGATCTTTTAAATAAAATTAGATAAAATTGATATAATTTGTAAAGTTAAAAAAGTAAATTGAAATGACTTTTAAAGCATGTTTGAATTGATAATTAGTTGAAAGCTCATAATAAAACAGATTATTTTTTCAGTTTTAATTGTTTGTTAGTATATAAGAATATTATTGTCTTTTTTTCTTCCTATAGCACTTAGAAATCCCTCCTACACGGGTTGTATATTTTTATATATAAATAGTATCGATTTCAATTCTAGTTCTAATTTCGATTCTAATTCCTTGTAAACTAGACACTCGTTTAAATTTTCATTCCATTTTCAGTTTCCTTCTATTATAATTTTGATTTCAATTTTAATTTCATAATATGAACCAAATGATTTCTAAGTATTATCAATTATTTTCATTTTTATTTTAATTAATGCTCAAAAAATACATAAACCTTCAAATATCATAATTTTTACATAAAAATATTTTAATTTGAATTGGATAAATAATTTAATTTTTTAAAAAAATTAGTAAATAAAATATCCTGACGCTAACATATCATATGAAAGTTATAATTAATCTCCTAAGAAAGGTTTTATATGATATAATATACAATCGACTCTCTAACAATTAATATACTCACTAGATTGCAAAATTATTAATTATTAAAAGAAAAAAGGGTCAAATTGGACCCTCAACTTTAGGTTAAACCCTACATTGGACATTAATTTTTTTTTTCTTAATTGGACCTTCATGTATTAAAAGTGACCTAAGAAGCTCCCTTCATTAACTGCAACTCAAACAACCGTTAGAAATAGCCACTTCACTTCACTTGATGAATAGAAGCAAGCGTGTAGCCGTCTCTTCTTCTCCTCTTCTACATAACAATAATATCTCAAATTAATGATATTAGAAGATGTCTTCTTCATCATTGTCAACAACCTCTTCATCTCGCAAATGAAGTACGTAAGGGAGTAACTACAACATACTTTCCATCTTTTGTCCAAAGCCAATAGCCATTGCAAGCTTAGCCATATCCCTTCTAGTTGCATTATCCATCACAAGTTTCCTCAGATACTCCTCATCAAACCTTGATTATTTATTTATTTATTATTATTATTATTTTTTATCAAAACTAAGGAAACACCACACCATAATAGAAGTTCAGATAGTAATTTATGCACCCTTGTCAGCTTTAGCTGGTGTAGCAGCAGCTTGTCCACGTAGACGATCAATCCTCCTTGCAGCAAGGAGACCAACCTTTTGTCCAGGAGGAGCATCACGACGAACTGTACTGGCATGTCTAATGTGCTGGTGACTACCACCAGCATGAGGATGCTCCACAGGATTCATAGCGACAAAAAAATACAGCGGGAACGGGGAGAGCGGCAAAAAACTAGAAGGAAGAGGAGCTCTTGTTCGCGCGGTCCAGATTTCAACTTTTCTTTCAAAAAAAAAAAAGAACAGGAGATAAAAGAGTACACTACACATTTTTCATTTTCATTCTAACAATTAATTTTCAAAAAGAAAAAAATTTTAAAAAAACTTTCTGCTGTTGGATGTGCTACTGCTAGTCCATTAACAGCTTTTTAAATTCGCCGCATTTTGTTTTTTAATATATGAATTAATTATTTATTAATTCATAATATATATTTTTTGAACAAATTCATAATATATATTTTACTTGATCTTTTTTAAAGTAAAACAACTTCAATATATTAATGAAATAATATTAATAAATTAAACTACAAAGCAATTAATTCTAAAAAATACAAATTTATTTTTTATTTGTAAGATAATACTTAAATTCGTTAATTTTTTAATATTATTTAAATATTTTAAATAATACTACAAAATATTAATAATTTAAACATTTAAATGGTTTTTATAACTAAAAATAAATTAATAAAAATACAAGTTTGGTTGTATAAAAATTATTTTGATATTTTAATTCGTTGATAATATAATTTGTAAGCTTTTAGTTACTAGTTTAATTTTAATTAACACTATTTAAATATTTTAAATAATTTGTAAAATATTTATAAATTTAAATATTTAAATGATATTTATAAATAAAAATAAATAAATAAAAACACATACTTAATTAGCTGTATAAAAATTATTTTGATATTTCAATTTATAAAAAACATAATTTATATTTAATATTATTTAAAATATTTTTATAAATTTGAATGATATTTAAAAATAATTTCTCTTTAATAAATTATCTTAGTGAAAGTGTATATTTTTACTAAGAAGCCTTATAAAAAAATAAATAAATAATAAGAGATAATTATTATTAACCCCTAAGATTATACCATAATTTCTACTCGAACCGTCATATTTCAAAATGCATGATAGTCCCTTCAATTTAATTTTATTAATTATTTACACCTTCCGTTAAAAGAAGGCGTTAACTAATATGAAAAAGACACTTTTGCCACCGTAATATTGTTAAATTCATTTTTTTTTTTTTATCAAGAAAACATTTTGGAATTAAATAAAAATAATAAGTTTGCGTGTACATGGCTTTGAACACACTTGGGCATATCTGATTCCATAACTACTGAACTGAGGAACCATTATTAATACCCCAACAATCTGGAGAGTGAGAAACCCGATTACAAGACCAAAAACTAAAAGTAAAGCTAATTTCTTTTTTTTTTTTTAACCAAATTTCATTGAAAACAGAAAATTACAAATTACACATAGAGTCTGTGTACTTCCATTAACCAGCTTAACAAGGAGCATCTGCATTTCCATTAACCAACTTAACAGCAAAGAGACTGTCAGATTCAATTATACACTGCTGATTGAGAAAATTTGCCGCAAAATTCAGAGCTTCCTTGATTGCATTGCAACCAGTTCTGCTTGAAGCGACGAATGAATATAAGTTGCTTTTGTCCTCATCTGAATAATTCTGTTATTATAATCCCTGCAGACAAATGAAAACTTAAGTCTGGAAAATTCTTCAAGAAAAATAGAGATATGAGACCAGCAAGGAGAAGCAAAATTGATCATATTAATAATCACCATGGCATCACCTTCAAGCACAACACTATGAAACCTAAAAGATTAGCTGTTTGGAGACCAAAATAGACCGCCGTAGCTTCTACCAAATC
>CATIWM010165384.1:0-28532 GCA_949671775.1 Mallotus repandus | reverse complement strand
ATTTTGGATGGGATGATTTGAATCCGTAGTGGTGAACAAGATCCATGAAGATCCATGGAATGCCATGGATTAAATTTTGTATTTGAACGTAATTTTGTGATTTGTCATTCATTTATTTTGTAATTTTATTTTGTATTTTTTGGGGTTGTAGTTAATTTTATTTTATTTTTCTTAGTAAATTATTGTAATAGCCCCAATAGTGGGAATAGTGGAATTATACGTGTATGTGTTTCTTAATTGGTTAGTAAATTAAGATTTCACTTGGTAATTCAATTAAAATTAATGTTGGCTTTAGATTAATTTTAGGTTGCATGTAATTAAAATTAGGGTTAGAAAAAATCACATAATGTTTGTTTTTATTTTTATTTGGGCTTGCTTTTAATTTTATTTGTTTTGGGCTTGCGTTTTAATTTTATTTGTTTTGGGCTTCAAGCCCACATGTAGATCTAATTCATTTAATCAGTAGGTCTTTAAAATTAAATTTAGGTTTAACTAATTAATTAATTTAGATTTTAGGTTTTAAATAAAATTTAGACCCAATAGGTTAATTTAGATTTTAGGCCCATTTTGATTAAATAAAATTAACTTAGACTTAGCCCATTAATAAAACATCTTTCATAATTTAATAGACTTAGGCCCACTTTCTTTAGAATTAAAATTAGAATTAATCCCACTAATTAATTAATTTCTTTTAAAATTTAATAGACTTAGGCCCAACATTTGAATAAAAATAAATAGATTTAGGCTCACTAATTAATCAAAATGTAGGCCCATTTTTAGTTTCATTTGTAAATAATATATGTAGATTTAGTTAACTTAAATTAAAATATAGTTTATATTTAGGGACATTATACTTTGAATGCATTTTTTATGTGCTTTTTCATTGATTAGTTGCCTTAGGGTTAGATGGATGTTCAAATTAGGGTTTAATGAAATAGCATGTAATTAGGGAATAAGATAGTAATTAATAAAGTAAATCTAAATGAACACAAGACTAAAAGAAGTTGGTATTCCGTATCCAGAACTCCTGGTTGTGGTGCTAGCTTGTATTAGAGAATCGAGTTACCACCACTTTCTACTTGTCCCAGTTATTACCCTGGGTGGTGACTCCTCATCTCCACGCCATGTCTTTGTGACAATGGTTAGTGTGTTCCCTAGAGCCCTGAGCTCAAACAGTGTCGCGGTTGCAATAAACTTGGGCACGCTCTAAACCCCGCCGTCTACAAGGATACTTATTCTTAATTGTTACCTTGTTCAACTCTCTATAATCAATGCACAGTGTAAGTGTACCGTCCTTCTTCTTCACAAACAGGACTGGTGCACCCCAAGGAGAAACACTGGGTCTAATAAAACCCTTGTCCAGCAAGTTTTGCAACTACTCCTTTAACTCTTTCAACTATGCAGGAGCCATCCTATAAGGCGGCATAGAGATAAGAGTTGTGTTTGGAACCACATCAATGAAGAATTCGATCTCCCTGTGAGGTGGTAAACCTGACAACTCACCAAGAAAGACATCTAGAAACTTAGATGCTACTGGAACATCTGAGATGGATGTTTTCTCCACTGTAGTATCCCTGACTAATGCCAAGTATCCCTGACATCCTTTTCTTAGCATCTTCCTCGCCGTGATGGTAGAGATAAGATTTCTGAGGTGCAGAACTCTTATCACCTAGAAGCTTAAATTCCTCATCATTCAAAATTTTAAAAATCACCTATTTACTCCGATAAATCAACAGCCCGATAAATCAACAGCGGCATAGTGTTGAGATAACCAATCCATCCTAAGGATCATATCAAAATCCATCATATCCAACAACACCAAGTCCACTGATAATTCTTTTCCCTCTACTAACATCGGATATCCAGGAAGCACAACATCTGTGTCCAAACAGTCACTTAGAGGTGTGGCAACCGATAAAGGAACTACCATCCTCTCGGTTTGCTAACCCGAGTTAGACGCAAAAACAGGAGACACGAAAGAATGAGTTGCACTCGAATCAAGCAAGACTCTAGCGTCAAAGAAATATACCAAAAGTGTACCTGTGACAACGACATTGGATGCCTGAGCATGCTGTTGGGTAAGAGTGAAGACTCTAGCCTGTCCTCTGCCTCCCTGCTGGCTGGTAAAAGCCTGACTAAAGCCTCTCTCACTACCTCTGCCTCGTCTACCTCGCCCTTACTGGGCCACAAATGGTGAGTTACTTTGATAATGAGCTGGTGGCGGTTGATAAGGAACTAGAGCTGCACTGGCAGTGGAATGCTATAAAAATTACTGTTGATAACTAGAATAAGGGCACGCTCTGACAAAATTTCCCGTCTGTCCGCATCAAAAATTTGCCCTCGGAGCCATATAACACTATCCTTGATGGACTCTCTCGTACATCTGGCAAGCACTAGCTGCAGATCTCGTGCTGCCATAACTGAAACTCTGGCTGCTACTACTGTTGGTAGCACCCGAACCAAATCTAACTGGTCTGCGAGCTCCACTGTGACCATGCCTGTTACTCCTGTGAACTCTTTGATGAGGTCTCTAGCCTTGCTGAGCAAATCCTCTCTGTTGATTACTATAGCCAATCTGAAATGTAGTGTACGGAGTGCTCTGAAATCCTCATGCCTGAACACCTCCCAACTAATAATAATCAAGCATAGCTCCTTGCCTGGTTAATCTAAGCTCTATCTCCTTAGCCAAGTCTATCACAGACTCAAGAGTCAGGCCTGTAGTCAACATCCCAATGAACACAGAACCCAAACCAGTAATGTAGGTAGTGATTGCGAAATACTGGTCTCTCATCAAGTCCTCAGCATATCGACCAAGTCTGAGAAACTCTCTGATGTACTCTACTAACCTATCGCCTCTGGAAATGTTTGTCAGTCGGAGTTTCTAACTCAGCCACAAAGGCTCTGGGCAAAAGCGTCTCATGAACCTCTCTCTGAATTGAGCCCAGGTATACATCATCATACGAGGCTGGATGACCTGAACAAACCAATCCAGTGCTGACCCCTCAACTGATAGCTTGACAATTAGTATCCTCTGATAGTCTGTATGAGTAGTTTAAGTCCTCGACTCGATTGCGTGAAGAAAATCCAATGGGTTTGACGTCCCATCAAATGATATCCTATCGACCCTGGCATAAAACAATGCTGCCTCTAGGTCTGACATACCCTACTGAAGTGGAGGTTGCATAACTGGTATGGCATGGGGCATAACTACTGCACCCTGCTGAACTCCAAGTGCAAAGGCAGCTTCAACAAATTCTTGGTCTGTAGTTTCCTCATCCTGCGGTAACCTGCTTCTCTTTCGCGTCTACCTCTACCTTTACCCCTTCGCCTAACTGGCGGCTTAGGGTCATGAGCCTCATTCTGATAAGACTCACCATCATTGGCCTCATCGACAGGTGGAGCAACTTGTGCTCACCTCATTCTGAAATACAAAAACAAGCAAAAGCTCAGACAACAACAGACACCCTATCGGTTAAGAAAAAAACTAAAAGCAACGAAGACTTTTCAAGGATGTAATCGAACTTAATTGCTGCAGTAGTTTCAAAGAAAACTCAACTCTAGCAACCTAGGTCCACAATACTAATCCTAGTCTCTAATACTAACTTTGTCACGACCCAAACTCGGGAGTCATGATTGGCGCTAGGGAACGGGAATTCACACGAATCTGGAACCCGTAGCAAGCCTTAAACACAAATAAAACATTCAACAAACATATATAAATACCTCTGAATTAAAAATTTAATAATATAAAGAAAACTTCATATCATATCATAATAAAATATTTATACAAATATTCAAATACACAATTTTCTGTTTAAAACAACATTACTTACTACCACAAGATATACTACTACTGTAACGTCTAATAAAATACAAGAAAAGTGACAATTCAAAATTTCCATAAGTCAGCCAAGGAAGAAATAGTCTGGAGAAGATTACTACTAGTAGAGGTCTGACGAGAAGAATCCTAAAATAAATAATTGAAGGGGGTCAGACCTCATTGAGTGAATCATTGTTATATATATGCATTTAACCTAATGCATGTGCACACAAGCATCAATAATAATATTCATATATTTATATTTATATAAATATACATATAATCCACACAGATGCTTGAAAATATTTTTCGAGATTTATTTTGCTAGAGGATAGGAGCAGAAGCCTAATATTTTCGTATCCTCAATCATTGAACCTCACTAGCCAACATACTCACTTAAATACCAAAATATTTCTCTTTTCTAAATTGACAGTGGACTAGCCCCGAGAGACTAAGTCAACCGAGCTCCCGCAGTCTCATTGCTAGCATGACTGGCCCGAGACACTAGGTCAACCGAGCTACAGCAGTCACGCTTCTCAACCAAAATTCTCAATATATCATTTAATCATCAATTAATAAATTATTTTCTAGCATCTAACGTACTGTTGCGCAATAGTCCTAGTGTAACCCACTAGGTGGCGCATTCTACGGCTATCCTTCAAAAATATTTTATTCGAAATAAATAAATATTTCATATTAAATAAAGTATTAAAATTATATAAAATATGCACGACATCCAAAATACGCAAATAATTATGGCATTTATATATATATATAACATATATATATAATAAGGCAATAATAATAATAATTAAATGAATGCAATATAGAATATAGAAATTCATATTTATTTAAAACTTGGATGCTACTAATATATTTCTACATGCCATGCATACATATAATAATAACTCACAGGTGTGCGCTCCTCTACTCCGGTTCGGCTGGCCCGGTCCGGAAAGCTTAGCTCGCGGTGCAGCTAAAGGAAAATAATAATAAATAAATAATTAGAAATAAATTCCTAATTTTATACTTTAGAGATTTTTAAAGAACGACTCAATCTAAGATTTGACTCGACTAAGACTCAAAAATTAAGACCGACCCGATGTCACGTTTTACGAGAAATCTACCAAAAATTTGGCAGGGTCTTCTTTGTAAAACGGACATCTCTCTACTAAAAGTAGAGCCAATCCTGCACGCAAACACACTTCTAAAAGATTCACAATTCAACTTCTCGGGTTTGGCCCCCGAACTACAATCATTGCCCAACTGAGAACCAACAAAATTCACAATCAATAAAATAATATAATAATTTCTCAAATCACCAAAATATTTCATAAAAATATTAAAAATATATATTTTCCAAATAAATGATAAATTTCTAGTTTTTAATAATATTTTGCTAATAAAATTCATAAATGGAATAAAATTCATAAATGAAATAAATTTCAATTTTACAATTAAATCAACATAAATTGTAAATAATTATTAAAATCACTTATTAATGTCATAAAAATAATAAAATACTCATTTAGCTTACAAATAACAAATAAGTTTATTTTTCATATATATTTTTATAAAATTATCACTAATTAACAATTAATTGACAATAACTATAAAAATTATTTTTCATACCTTTATTAATAAAAAATAGTCTAAAACCAAATAATTAACAATAATTTCAATTAAAATCAAATAATTTGCTAAATTCCAATAATTTCCCGGAATTTACTAATAATTAGCTAAAAATAATAAATAATTCATAAAAATTATTTTAATACTATTTATCATTCAAAAACTGTTCAAAACATAATAATTAACAATAATCTCAACTAAAATATAAAAATTAGTCATTTATACTAATTTTTCAAATAATTCATTTTTCATATAAACCTTCAAAAATTCATAATAAAAATTCTAGACATAATTTCAGTAAACTTTCTTTAAAAAGCTTGTTAAAAATAAAGTAAAAAATTTATTAAAAATATAAAAAAATTTTGACACGAGACTGTCCAGAACAGTGCCATAAATAGTAAGCCGAACCTGGAAAAATTCAAGACTTTCAGAAAAATAAATAAAAATCATCTTTAGATAGCTCACAAGCTCTACAACAATCAGTTCTAACGTAATTATCTCAAATAAAATCAAATTCAAGCTTAAATTAACAAAAAACTCAAAATATTAAAAATCGAATTATTGATAAACGGAGTAGTTACCGGAGTCAAAACTCAAAACGGTTTGAAGATTTGAGAAGCTCGGAGGATGAGCTTTCAAAAGAGACCAATCTTGCTGGTTGAGGTTGCCGGAAATGGCACCGGTGAGGAAGAGAAGAATCCGGCCAACGAAGAAAAAAGAAGAAAAAGAAGAAGAAGAGGAAGCAGGCTGCTGTAGGCCAGAGGTGGAGGGCTAGGCGGTGACATGACAGAGAGCAATTGGTGGTGGCTAGTGGTCATTGGCAGGGGCGGTGGTGCTGTCGGACGGAAAAATGGTAGAAGAAGAAGAAGAAGAAAAGGAAAAAAAAAATAGTTTTCTGCAGGTTTTTTTTAAATAGACAAAAAGACAAGAATTAAAAATAATTTACACACTTAAAAATGTTTTTAAAAGTGTATTAAAATATACTAAGTCTATAATTTACATAATTAAAAATAATATTCAACACGAAAATTTAAATTAAATTTCACTAATAATCAAATATCAAAATTAATAAAATATTTATTAACACTGCAATTCCCAAAATTTAATTTTATAAATTGTAAAAATTTGGGTTATAACAGCGTGCAAGATCAGCTCTACTTTTAGTAGAGAGATTTCCATTTTACAAAGGAGACTCTGCCGAATTTTCTGTAGATTTTTCATAAAACGTGGCATCGGGTCGGTCTTAAGTTTTGAGTCGTCGAGTTGGGCCTTAGAACGAGTCATTTTTTAGAACTCTCTAAAGTATAAAAATTAAGAATTTATTTCTAATTATTTATTTATTATTATTTTCTTTTAGCTACACAGTGAGCTAGGCCTTCCAGACCGGACCAGCCGAATCGGAGTAGAGGAGCGCACACCTATGAATTATTATTATATGTATGCATGACATGTAGAAATATAATATTGGCATGTATGTTTTAAATAAATGTGAATTTCCATGTGCTATATTGTATTCATTAATTATTGTTATTATTGCATTATTATATATATATATATATATATATATATGTTTTATATATATAAATGCCATCATTATTTGTGTATTTGGATGTTGTGTATATTTGATATAATTTCAATACTTTATTTAATATGAAATATTTATTTATTTCGAATAAAATATTTTTGGAGGATAGCTGTAGAACGTGCCACCTAGTGGGTTACACTAGGACTGTTGCACAACAGTACGCTAGATGCTAGGTTATGATATATTGATTGATGTGTGAAATGATTATTGAATTATATTGAGAATTGTGGTTGAGAAGCGTGACTGTTGTAGCTGGGTTGACCTAGTGTCTTGGGGCCAGTCATGTTGGCAGTGAGACTGCGGGAGCTCGGTTGGCTCAGTGTCTCGGGGCCAGTCCACTGTCAATTTGGAAAAGAGAAATATTTTGACATTTAAGTGAGCCTGATGGTAAGTAAGGATTATGTGATTTGAGGATGTAAACTTTTTAGGGTTCTGCTCCGATCCTCCATCAAAATAAATCTTGAAAAATAATTTCAAGCATCTATGTTGATTGTATGTATATTTATATAAATATAAATATACGAATATTATTATTGATGCTTGTGTGTACGTACATTAGGTTACATGCATATATATAATAATGATTCACTTAGTGAGGTCTGGCCCCCCTCAATTATTTTTCAGGATTCTTCTCGTCAGACCCCTACTAGTAGTAATCTTTGCCGAACTATTTCTTCCCCAGCTGACTTATGTAAATTTTGAACTGTCACTTTTCTTGTATTTTATTAGACGCTACAGTAGTAGTATATCTTGTGGTAGTATGTGATGTTGTTTTAGACTGAAATTGTGTATTTGAATATTTGTATAAATATTTTATTATGATGTGATATGAAGTTTTCTTTAAATTATTAAAAGTTTTAATTCTGAGGTATTTTTATATGTATGTTGAATGTTTATTTGTGTTTAAGGCTTGCTTTGGGTTTTGGATTTGTGTGAATTCCCATTCCCTAGCACCGGTAATGACTCCCAGGTTTGGGTCATGACAACGAAGATGAGCTACTCGCCTGTGAGGTGTAGAAGACCCGAAAAAGATTTCAAACTTTTCCCAATTAATGTGTTGCCCTGAAATATCACTGTAAGTCTCCAAAGTTTGTGTTAAAACTCCAATATTTTTGACAGTGGCCCTCCTAAAAATTAAGATGTCATCGGCATATAGGAAGTGAGAAGGAACTTTTGTATTACAACCAGCCATGGTATTTAATTCTCCAGTAGTAACCTGAGCTGAGATCTAACGAATAAGAAAGTCTTCACCAATACAGAAAAGCAAGGAAGAAAGAGAATCTGCTTGCCTTACTCCACTCTCATAATGAAAATAACCTTTACTATTGCCATTAATAGCAATAGAAATCCTAGCTAAATGGAGGATATTCAAAATCCATGTCTGAAATTGAGTACTAAACCCAAAACAATGCATTACCTCCAAAATAAATTTCCAACTCATTGAATCAAAAGCTTTATGGATATCAATTTTGATAGCTATGTTATTAGCTCTCCCTTTATGCTCCAGAAGGTTGACACAATTAGTTGCCCCAACTATTCAGTGCTCAATATGATGCCCTCTTATGAAACCAAACTGCTCTTGGGAAATTATCTTAGCTGCTATCAAGCAAAGACAATCAGCTAAAATTTTAGTAATGATTTTTAAAATAAAATTACCAAGCACAATTGGCCTAAACTTGCCAATTTGAGAAGCGCCAGGGACTTTAGGAATCAAAATCATTATATTGGAATTTATTCCAGGTTCAATATAGGCATGAGTGAAAATATGAGACACTACTGCACAAACCTCTTGACCAACTATGTCCCAACAATGAGTGAAGAAAATGCCAGTGAACCCATCATGGCCTGGGGTACTCGTTCCATCCATAGAAAAAACAATGGTGCGAATCTCATCTGAAGATAGGCTATGAAGAAGCTGAATGTTATCTTCATCAGTAACAAGATGCGAAATCACTTGAGAAATTAAGACAAAATTAGCCTGATTGCTATGTGAAGACTAACTAAAAAGGTGTTTATAAAAATCGACAGCATGGTTTTCAATGGAAAGAGCATCATCAGTAAGAACACCATTAATTTCCAGTGCCTAAATTCCAGAAACGGCTTGACATTGAGTGACCATTATGAAGCCATTTAAGATGACTAAGTTCTTTATAGAACATCTGTTGTTGAATTAAACAAGTTTCCAACTGGTGATGAGCATCCAATTCTTGTCGGTGCAAATCTTCACTGAAGCCCGATTGAGAAATGATATTTTGCACCGTAAGAAGGTGTTGAGAAGCACTTTCAATATTACAATCAAGATGACCGAAAATGTTGAAATTCCAAGAGCGTAAAGATCCACGATAAAACTTAAGTTTGGTCATCAATCTTCTCATAGTCAAATCATTGACATTTATTTTTTGCCATTCAGTTTAAATAAAAGAAAGGAAATCTTTATGCGTGATCCACATAGAATGAAATTTGAAGTGTGATGGGCATAGCATTAGAGCATCTGAGCAATGGAAAATTATGGTAATGAGGTTCCAGCTATTAAAAGCAGCATCTAAATAAATAGTGCGGTCAAGCTGCTCTTCAACTCTAGCACTTCCTTTCCTGCTATTGGACCATATGTAGAAACAACCCATAGTCTCCAGATTCATTAAAGAACAGTCGTCAATAGCAGTAGCAAAGTCCCGACAAGAGACGATATAAAAGGAGAACGTCCGAATTTTTCATGAGCTCCCAAGCAGGCATTAACATCCCCTATCAAGAACCAACTAGCCGAACATTGAGAATGGATTGTGTGAATCTCATGCCAAAGATTTCTGTGTTGAACACTAGAGATGCTGCCATAAAATAAAGTGATTAGATTATTCACATTGTTAAAGCAAAGAGAGATAGTAATTTATTGGTCAGAACAAGCAACAATAAAAGTAGAAATATGTAAAGTAGTGAAAACCCAAAGAGTAGGGAGAGAAGCTACGTTACAAGATATCAGTTTCAATCCCAATTGTTGCCAGTAATGGGAAGGAATGTCATTGAATCTAACCACAGGTTCTGTAATGCCAAGAATATCAGGTTTATTGGTTTGGCAAAGATTATAAATTTTTCATAGGGTGTTAAAGTTACCAGCTCCTTTAAAATTCCAATAGAGGATTTTCATTACAAAAGTTGTTGAGGTTTCGAAACCTATTTTGAGAGCACAGGTTTGAATTTTGTTCTGGCTGCATGCTTTTTATTAGTTACTGTAGTCCATTCCATCTCTTCGGATTCATCGGCCCAGGAAACTAATTTTGATGCTTTTAAAGGAGCAGTCTGTTGAATAATGTTTGAAATTGATTCAACATTTATATCTAATGGAATATCTTCTGAAATTGGGACTTTCTTTTGTAATTCAGCTGTGGGGTTTGGATCAGAGTCAACCTCTGAGGTGATAGCTTGATTTGTGTGATCATAGTTCACAATAATGGAAGTTGCAAGATCAACCTCTTGAATGTTGTCCATAGCATTTGGGACCTCTTGAAGGTCATAATTCCCAACAATGGAAGGCGTAAGAGTGTGATCGACCTCTTGAATGTTTTCCATAGCATCCTGGACCTCCTGAAGGTTGTCCAGATCATCAACTAGTTTGCTAGCAATAATTAAAGTAAGGTCCGATATATCCATACGTGAAGATGTATCATTAATTTTGGCAGTGCTAACGGACTTTTTCTTTGGCGGAGCTAATGGCTTCTTTTCCATACTTTTATTGAGTCGGCAAGCGGATGGATTGTTTCCAATACTCTTGTAGGTAGTACAAAAGGCTAGCAAATTTTCATAGACTATTTCAACAAAGAAACTTTTTCCAGTCCTCTCAACCATAATGTGCTCTGGTAACTTCCTGGCAACATCAAGCTCAACCAAGACGCAAGCATAGTGTCCAAATTCCCCCTCAATAGTAGTTCGATCAATTTTGATAAGAATACCAACACAACTAGTAATTTTTGAAAGAATTTTAGGATGCTAATACTTCCATGGCAATCTATGAATACGAACCTAGACTTGAGTTATGGAAGATTTCTGCTCTAGAGGGTCAAAATTTGGAGTCTATAGTTATAACTGAAGCACACCAGGTTTAAGGGATAAAGAGGCCCTACTCTAGACTCGTTTTCTGTCATCATGTGTTGAAAGTTGCATGTGATAAAATCCACATCCAATGAAGATAAGTTTCCAGCCTGGTTTAAGGTCCCAAGTGATGGACAATTTCTCCTTAAGCGCTAAAAGCTTCCATAGAGATTCTCCCTTGGCAAGAATGATACGACCAATCAAGGCATGAGAGAATAGAAACCGACGAGATTCATATGCCTCTTGGTTAATACGGATCAACATATATCCGCCTTTATTTTCAAGCTTTGCTATAGATGCAGTCGGTGATTCCGCCTCTTTGATCAAATATGCAAAGGTTGGTTTTTTCTGTGGGATATCATCATGGGATAATGATTTCCAATTGAAAAAATCTGAGTGACTCAGATAATCTATCATAGGACGAGAGGAGGCCGAGCAATCGTCGTTGGCGGTGCCCCAAGGCATGAGCTGTGATGAACAAGGAATCCAAAAGGAAAGGGAAACACCAAGACTCTAGCTTTCAAAATCCTCGATCGTTTCAATTAGAATCTTTCCTATTCTAATTTAAAAAAACATTTATTTTGACTAATATAAACTAAATAAATAGTATAATTTTGTAAACTTTATTGAAGTTTAATAAAAAATAATTATAATTAATTTAATTAATTTTACTATTTAAATAATTAATTATAGTCATAATTATGATAATAAACTCGTCTAAAACAATATTGCATAATGGTTTTCTAAGTAAGGAAAGCTTTTAACATTGTAAGAATTTGAGGGAATGTTATATAATTGCTTAAATAAAAAAATATTATTTAAATTGTAATAAAAGTTTATAATATTGGATTTCTTATTTCTAAAAACTTTTTTAAATTAGTTGAATAAGAAAAGAATTTAAACTAAATGAACTATTCTTTTTATTTATTTAATAATTAACTATAATAATAAGTTAAAAGACAGTGCATAAATTTTTTTGATATCAGTATTTATGTTAGATAGATGAAATATTTTTCTTATTTTTAGATGTTTGGTTAAAGTTTAGTATGAAAAAGTAAAATTAAACTAATTAAAATTTTTATTTTCTTATTATTAATTAAAATAGAATATATTTCATGAAATTATTTTTGAAATGGAGAAAGTATTAATGTTTAATTAACAAATTTATCTTTTGATTTGTTGTTACCATAATTTTTCAAAAATTTATAAATAATGATGATTAAATGAGTATAATTTTTTAAATATTATATACAATTATTTTCAAGATAGAGAAAAGTATTACTATTGAAAATGTTGAAAGATTATTGTATGATTATATATAATTATATATATAATTATATTGAAATTTAATTTTATTAACTTTGTAATATTAGATTGCCATATAAATAAAATAATACATTTTTTATTTTAAAAATGTTATTAATTTAAAGTTTATGAAGTAAGGAATTAAATTTAAATTAACTAAAAAATTTTATTTACCTCATATCTAATAACATTCATGTTATAAAGAGTAGAGCACATAATTGTAAAGTAATATTTCAGTTAATTATATAATAGAAATTATCTTTTTAATATAGATATTTTTATTAAAATTTAAATAAAAATAAAAATTAAATTAATTTTATTTATTTAACTATTAGCTAAAGTTAAACAAATATTGTATGATATTACTTTTAAAGTAAACAAAATGGGATAATGACATTTTAAGTCCTATAAGTATAGCCAATTTGACAATTGAGTCCTATAAGCTAATTCCTTCTCAATTGAGTCGTAATATTTTTTGAAAATAACCCCATTAGTCCTCGACTGTCAAAATGAATGGAACTCGTTGATGCGGCAAAAATGATGTCGTTTAGTTTACAAACATCACTTGCCACGTCAACAAATTTCGTCCATGTCACAGATAACTCCCACATGGGTAGACACATGAGAAATGCATTGAAGGGTGGACAAAGGGAAAAAGTGGTTAAGGATCTGCTAAGAAAGGAAAAATTGGTGGGAAGATTTCCCTCCACTTCCCATGGCTATATAGTATGTAGCTTCTTTTTTTTTTTTTAAGATTGAAGGAACTATATTTGAAGGAGATTAAGAAAGTGAAAGAGAAGATAATACTGAAAGAAAATAAGAAGAGAAAAACCTCAACATGAATCTTTAATATCATTGTGGAAGAATGACGATAATAAGGACTTCTTGAACAAATACCAATCCTGGAAGACAATTCTTTGCATGTGAAAGAAGAGAGGTAATTTGCTTCCTTTGTCCTTACTAAATTCTTGTAATGGGTTTGTTGTAATAGTTGCTAATATGTACATAATTTTCTTATTTTTCCATAAGGATGAAAGGAGATGTGGATATTTTCAATGGGTTGATCCCCCCTATGTGTAGCAGATCAAAATAAATCATTTGGGGATTGTTAAGAAGAGTAGTAGTATGGAAAATGAAAATGCAATGTTGAAGAAGATGAAGAACAAGTTAGTGACCTTGTGTGTCATTTCTTGGATGATAACTTTTTTCTTGTTTTGTTGCAAGTAATATGTAGCAGCCTTCATTGAAACTTCTTGGTTGAAGATGTTATGAGTAGAGAAAAAAAGGAAGAAATGATATTGAGGAGCAACGAGAATGGTTGAGGTTTATAAAAGTTGATGTAACTTGTAGCCACTGACTTTGCTTATAGTTTTTGTTCAAGAAGTTATAATTTAACTTAATGTGCCTTTCAGTTATTGTAATGTATTGTAGTTTAACTTAATTATTGTTGATTTAAGTTAAATCATTCTAATCAGCTGAAAATTAAATGCATGAAACTTGTACACAGGACTTGGATATATCATTAACTTAAACATAAAAGCTAAAACTACAAACTCACATTTTGTAACTGTAGTATACATAAACTCCTAAATTGATTTTTAGTTCATACAACCAATGAACTTTGCAAAATAAATTCAGAATTACACCAAAATAAACGAAAGTGTTTACTTACAGAGTATACTTCCAAAATTTTCAATAGCAAAATATAAACACAGATGTTAATCCATTATAATTTGTGTAGCAAAAAGTAAAATAAATTTTGATTTATCAACATCTTTAAACCCATCCAAAAAAAAGTTTGAACCATATGGTATATTTACTGCATATTAACTCTTTGGTTGTGATGATGTTCTAGCAGACTCTTGTGATAGTGGAAATGGTTGTGACATAGGAATTTCTTCCTTTGTTTGATCTACAACTATTGGTCTTTGATGGATGTTATTATTTCGCTGCACAGAACTGGCAATCCTAATATATTGACCCCTCCATAGCATCCTTCTTAGATTGGTGACTTTAGAATTTGAGCCATAGCTAATGGCATGCTGACTTTGCTGCCTATGTTGAATAAACATAATGTATTAGTTTTTGAAAAAGAAATCACAACCAATATAATTGAAATAATGTAAAATATTACACAGACATTTATAATACCATTTGGACCAACTATATAAACTATATATCCAATAGGAATATTGATGCTCTTGACATTTTCTGAAGCTCGATCAATAGACTTATATAAATTTAAAGTTGCTTTCCTTTTGGATGTGTTATGTGCAGTTGTATCTCAACAACTTGAACTTTGGCTTTTCGTACACCTTCTTAAATAACTATACCTCTATTTCTAAGTTATTTAGTAAACAACTCTGATGAATCCTTCATCTTACTTTTAGTCATCCTTCAAGTTAGACTATGTTGAACCACATGTGGTTTCCCTTTTGTAGTCTTATCTTTTTAATCATAGTGCACTCCTTGATCTTTAGTTGATGGTTGTTCTGGTTGTTCATCCTCAAATCTAACTTTCTTTACTTTCCTTTTAACCTGTAAAGAGAACCACTCATATACACATGCAATAATGTGCATAATAACATATGTTATATTTTAGCTAATGCTTGTACATAAGCATATATGGAAAGGACATAATTGTAACTTATCTACTCTTGTACATGTTCTCATCTCCTCATGGATTGGACTGATAGGTATATCTGTCCCTCTACACTCATCAAGTTTTGGTTGCTAAAGAAATTTAATGTGCTAAGTTAGTTTTAATAATTTTAACTAAGATTATGCAAATAAGAATAAAAACAATTATACTTGCTAACTTTTAACTGTCTTTCTGACTTCACATCTAGCTTTTTTTATGGCCCTTACCAAAGTAATACTGGCATGTCATGATCTGACCTCTTCTTACTAATCTTTCATTGCTGCCAATTTCTTGCTCCTTTTTTCTTCTATTCTTTGTGGCCTACCTAGCATTTTTTTTGAAAGGAGGGGGTTTTGTGGGTGGCTCTGAAGTGGTTGGCCAAAATTTTTGACAATGCTTCTTTAAAATGACCTGCGCTTTCAAAGGTCATACCGACACAGAAAGCAGGTCTACTTGTATTAGGATCGAAAGCTAGAAACTTCTTTTTCCTTCTTCTTCCTATAATGCTAGCATCTTTATCTATTGACACATAACTGCACTCATTTGAATCCACATAATTAGTTTCATAAAAATCATCAGGTTGGTCTGCTCCTTTTTCTTCTTCAATTAACTTTTCTTGACCCTCATCTTGTTGTTTTTGCTCTCCAGGCTCTAAACTATTAATCTTACCTTCATTGAACTTTCTCAAATTTTCCCTAGCCTCCTACAGCTCTACATCATCACCATCAAACAAATTCTCTGCATTTATGTCTTCAACTTCATCCACATGTTCATTATTTACTTCAACTTCAACAAACTCCACATCATCTAATAAATTATATCCACCAACCACACCTAACTCAATGTCCTCTCTAATACTCACATTTACAAACTCCTCTTCCTCTGTCCTAGCAGATGGCCCACTGGAACAACCTGTATGTAAACTAGTTGCATCTACCCCTGCAGCACTTAATGTATTTTCTCCACCAACACCCTCCCCATATTCATCATTGATGAATGTCTTTTCTTCACTAACACCCTCCCCATATTAATCATTGATGACATAGACATCTACTTCTTCTTTTTTTATTAACACCGCAAGCATTACACAAGTACTTTTGTCATCATGTAGCAGCTGGACGGGAGTAAGAAGATCAGATGTGGAAAGGAGAGTCAAACGAAGTCAAGTACTGATCAAAAGAGCTACTATCCACAAGCATTCTCATGAAGTTGTTCTTGGAAAAAGACATCAGATTCGGGGATTTTAATTTTACCCTGAAGGGAAGGGGGGATATGACTTCCAAGCTGGAGGCTTTATCGACTTTAACCAATAGCCACAAAAGCGACAGCTTTCTTACTCCTTTGAAATCTCAAACTAGAGGAATCTCAACTAACTTGGTAGGTTGGCCGGGTTGGTTCTCTCCGTCTATGAAATGGCATTTGACTCAGCATTCTATATCAAGAACCTTAAAATAAATTTTGAAGCTACCTATTATCTTTAGTTCTTCCTTTGCATATGCCAGCAAACACCAGTAGCCCAAACCATCGGGGTCCACAATTTGTTCAGTTATAAGTCCCCCTTCATATACATTATTAACAAATGTGCCACCATAATTCCAAACTATGTTGGAATAAGCCATGCAAAGATCTGTACATATTAAAAAAAAACTCATCAGATCCAAGTTGGAAAAATGATTAAATAAAAATCATCAACTTCTATTTGAAAACCTGTTGAAGGTTATTTCTTTGCTAAATCACTATCTTCAAAGGAACCTCGTATGGATCCAAAATCTTATATTGAACATTATAGAAGATAGTGACATGCTTTTTTTCTCAATCTTAATAGTTGTTTGTTTTCACTTTTAGCAACATGTAGGACTATTGTTGTCACTTTCGATTCTTCTCTCAACAAAGAAAATGAACCAGATAACACCAAAACAAGCTTTTTATATAAGAAAGAGAAAACCCTTTTTCCTAAATCACTGTCAATGAAGTCAACAAAAAGAACCCTAATTTTGTTTTTTTGTTAATGATTTTTAATTCAAATTTGACGTGGCATATTTTATTTACATGGCAATAAAGTGCAGACTAAAGCGACGTTGTTTTTGCCAATTCAGGGAGTTCCGTTCATTTTGACAGTCGAGGATTAACGGGATTATTTTTAAAAAATATTAGGACTTAATTCAGAAGGAATTAGCTTATGGGACTTAATTGTGAAATTGACTATACTTATAGGACTTAAAATGCCCTAAATAAAACTATATATAAATACTAAAAAATCATTGAAGAATTGATGTGCCATTATTTAAATAGAAAATTTATTAAAGTTGTAATAGAATATATTTTTAATGAGGTTGTAATATTAGATATTATTATATAGAACATAATATAGTTTTATTATTTTTAAAATTTTTATTAAGAAAATAACTAATGTATTCTTCTTATTAATTTAAAACTAATTATGGTATAAGTATTTTTATAAAAAATTATTTTTAAAATATTATTAATTATAAAATATTTGAAGGAATATTATAAAATTATTTAAATAGAAATTTATTGAAATTTATAATTATTTAGAGAAATTATCAATCTATTAAAAATTTGATTAAATAATAATAATAATAACATCAATGTATATATTCAATATTTTTTTTGGTTGAGAGGCAAGGGCATAAGCCTGAAACAAAAAACACTACATTCTTACATTCTGTTGGCATTTGCTGAATTCTGTGACATAGCTTTGGAAGCTTCAGAAGCCATGGCATCCGCAGCAAAATTTGCTTCTTATCTCCACTTTCCAATTCCTCCTTAAAAGAGCCTTTGTTGCATAAACTAGAGGTGAGTTAGCATTCACCCTATGATCGTCTTGTCCAAGCATCTTGACAACACAGCAACTGTCCATCTCCAGAATAACTTGACGCTCTTCCATGTCCCATGCTAAACAACAAACCTTCATAAACATCCCAAAGTTCAGCTAAAGTGATAGTACCAAACCCAATATTCATAATTTGATGTACAATGAGGAGTAAAAAATGTTTCTTCTCAGGCGCCAAGGAAGTAGTTATGGTAAAAAAATATGTGTGTGTTGTTGAAGATTATTGGAGTTAGTGGCATGCACTGGAGAAATATAAGCATTGCAACTGAAGTTGAGATAGGGTTGTGATCGAATTTCATAAATAATTTATTCATAATATATAAAACTACAATCATGGTATTGGTTTGTATTGACTATAACTAAACAATAAACAAATATATAAATCCAAAGTTTAACTAACAGAGTATAATTAGTTGTGCCGGGTTTAGACAAATTTATGTTTTGTATACCCTGGAATTCAAAATATAAATATGAAATGAGTTCTAAAACAATTGGTCCAGGCTGAGGAATTTGAAATTTTAAAGTTCCTAATTCAATTCGTGATAACATTGAAAATTTAAAATTTAGTTTCACATCATAGATAGGATTTTAAATGTTTTTTTAATTATTATTAACACCGAGAACTAAAGGTGTATTTTAAGAAAATGGAGTGTAACAATTATAATTTTAACTATTAAGATAGTAAAAATTATTGATGTAATAGTTATATTGTTAATTTTTATTTATTAAATGAAAAATAATTAAGTTATTAATGTAGAATTGTTTAAATAAACATGTTAATATAGTTAATATAATTCACATAAAATAATTAAATATAATGAAAATAAACAAATAAATAAGTTATTGTGTCATTAAATTTTTTATTAGTAAAAAAAATTCATTTAAAAATATCTTGTAATAAAAAAATTATTAGAAAATTTTCAGGAAGATAAAAAAAATTTATACATTCAGACACAAAAAATTTTGGCATAAATTACATAAAGTATAATAAATAAAGAATAAAATTAATAATTAATAATTAATAATTAATTTTACCTATAACAATTACCTTATTGGTCGTAAACACATACATGCTGATTATTTGATAAGTTTTTTATATATTAAATTTAAAACCGTGAAAATAATATTTAATCAGTACTAAATATATTAATTTATTAGCATTCCCATAAGAATTGACATGAAAATTCAAAAGGAAAACGTACAATTGGTAACGACAATAAAACTTGTGAATAAAAAATAGAAATAATAAAATCATCACAAGAATTTAAATTGATTATACATTTTCTATAAATTTAATTATAGCTTATTGTGAAAAGATGAAAAACAATTTATAAGATACACATAGAAATAATATAAAGATATAATTTTTTTCATTTTTTAATAAAAAATTCTTGTATTACGGATTATTATTCTATCTCATCTAAATTAACAAAAACGCACTAAAATAAAATTAATTATTGATGGATGTTAATTTTAATATTTTAAAACTTATCAAATAAAGGTAAGAGAGATTGCATTACATAACTAATTCTTATTCTTCTATAACCTCGATTTAAATGCATCCTAATAGTTATTGTTCTTGCAAGGATAAACTAATAATGCGAGATTATTAAAAAAAAACATATAACTAAAATACATTATATTAATATGTTATTTTCCATCTTGTAAAAAGCTGGGCATCTATGTGAATGGACTGGACATTTCTTGCAACACACATCAATTTTTTTTTTTCCAAAAGACCTACTCATTTTTTGGTCTACACAACAACTTTTTATTTTCTCCCACCACCTGCAGTAGATGTGTTAATCTGTTGCTCTTATGCTAGACAAGGGCTATCATCATCAATGCTCAAAGTCATCAAGCTGCACGTGATTAATTTGCTAAAACTTCTTGAACATATAAATTAAGTAACTGCCAGTTTCTTCTTCTTCTTGTGTATAAATTTGTGACAGTTAAATCCTAATTTTCTCTCATTTCTGCAACTGCTGCAGCTACTTACTTTCAGCAGCTCTTTCCTTCATACAGGTACGCACATTGATTATTTACTAAACTGAAATTGCAATCCTATTCTGTGATTTGTGTTCAATCTTGATTCAAGAGAAAGTGAATGCAAACTGCCAGTTTCTTCTTCTTCTTCTTTATGTATAAATTTGTGATAGTTAAACCCTAATTTTCTCTCATTTCTGCAACTGCAGCAGCTACTATACTTTCACCGGCTCTTTTCTTCATACAGGTATGCACATTGATTAGTTCCTAGACTCAAATTAGGAAGTAAAATGCAATCGAGAAATTAATGTGAAAAGAGTTGTGATATAGGATCACAAAATAATAGTTTCTTTCTATCAATTAAACGACTACTTCATAATTTATATGTATACATGTATATGTACATTTATGTATGCAGATTCAATTCAGTAATTTTAATGATATATAATCCATTGTCTATCAATAATTAAACTTCCAAGCTAGCCTCAAGCTACCTCTAGAGCCAGACCCATTAAATTAGTGTTTTACTCATTAATTAATTGTTTTTTGTACATGTATTTTGAACTTTCATTATAACAAATTTTATTTATTTATTTATTTATTTAACTTTCTTAATTTAAGAGTGTCATGGTAGATATACACATGAAAACTAATTAACATCTCTATAGTAAAAAAGTACTATATTTAAAACTATACTTTATAATTAGTGATGGGCTCATTTACAACCAAATAATGTATTAAACTTCTTCAATGAATGATTTATATATAGATATATAATTTTCCTTTTTGTTTTTGCACAAAATATGAGAATGGATTTATATATCAACTAATTAATTTAATTTAATTCATCTGAAAAAATGATTAGTGAAGTTTCGAGCTTTGAGTATCATTTCAATGGATGATGCAAATACAACTAACTGTTATTTTCTCCTGATTTGGGTTGTCTTCTTTTTGTGGCGAGGGTGCAGGCTGCTTTCTTTCTTGTTTTTGGTTTTTTTCTATCATTTTATGGCTCTTTGTGTCGGGTTTAGGTTGGTTGCATTGCTTTCTCAGTTTTGTGTGGTTTTTGTTCTCAGCTTGTAAGGTTTGGGATGTCTTGCGTTTTGGTTTGTACTGTGCAGCCTTGTATTTATTCTTTCTTGTTTAGTTTAGGGAGGGGATTTTTTCATCACTTAAGTTTTGTTCAAGTGGTTTTTTTCCTCATTATATTAATAAGATCAAGAATTGCTTAGTGATGGTTTTTTCCATCTAACTTTTTTTTTCAATGCAACAGGTTACAATTGGATATTATTTTCTGACAAACAAGCCTCACTTGGACATTATGGCTAAGATTCATCTCCTAGATTCGAAGGTAAGTACCTTTTTGGAAATCATTATATAGAAACGTGCAATGCATGCAATGACGTTCTTTGATCCACATTAAATAGTATATATATATATATACACCACTTTCTTAGTTGAAACCAAATGAGCCCCACAAATACATTTTAGATATCACAATTGTTAAACCTTTTTGTGCATTTCTATCGATATGATCTTTAATGTTCTGATTCAAAATGATTAATTTTTATTATTCCTTTAAGTTAAATTTTTCGACTTTTCTATTCTTTCTTATACTTTTATAAATATTTACGTGTTCACTCTCATGCCATTCAGTTTTACAAATTGAAATGAATTTAAAGTGATTATTCTCCTTTTATTTTCTTAAGTTATAAAAAAATAGATATAAAGACTGTATATTTGTCTTATATTATACTTCGTTCAATTCTAATAAGAAATTCATTCCATTTCCAAATAAACTTCAAATAAAATTCATTTTCAAATAAATTTTTATTAATAAAGTGTGTTTGGTTCAAATGAATAGTTTGTGGAATTCATTTGAAATGAATTTCATATTTTGTTATATTGTATTTGGTATAAATTTAGAATTCAAGTTAATTTTTAATTTTGGTAAAAAAATATTAGGACTTAATTGAGAAAGAATTAGCTTATAGGACTTAATTGTGAAATTGACTTACTTATAGGACTTAAAATGTCATTATCACTAAATAAAACTATATATAAATACTAAAAAATCATTGAAGAATTGATGTGCCATTGTTTAAATAGAAAATTTATTAAAGTTGTAATAGAATATATTTTTAATGAGGTAGTAATATTAGATATTATTATATAGAACATAATATAGTTTTATTATTTTTAAAATTTTTATTAAGAAAATAACTAATGTATTCTTCTTATTAATTTAAAACTAATTATGGTATAAGCATTTTTATATAAAATTATTTTTAAAATATTATTAAATATAAAATATTTGAAGGAATATTATAAAATTATTTAAATACAAATTTATTGAAATTTATAACTATTTAGAGAAATTATCAATCAATTAAAAATTTGATTAAATAATAATAATAATAACCGTATATTATTTTCTTAAGTTATAAAAAAATAGATATAAAAACCGTATATTTTTCTTCCATTATACTTCCTTCAATTCTAATAAGAAATTCATTTCATTTCCAAATAAACTTCAAATAGAATTCATTTTCAAATAAATTTTTATTAATAAAGTGTGTTTGGTTCAAATGAATAGTTTGTGTCATATTTTGTTATATTGTATTTGGTATAAATTTAGAATTCAAGTTAATTTTTTAATTTTGGTAAAAAATAGCCTTCTAAATAGAAAGATATTTTTAAAAATAAAAATAAGAAGGGATATTTTAGTTATTTTAGAATTATAGAGTTAAATATTGTGGAAATCTATTGGAAATTCTAACTATTTTGTAGGAATTTAATGTAGTTATAATCAATTTCACAAATTTAAAAATTTAGAATTGTAAAAAAGTTTTCCTATACGTTTATTTATAGTACTAAACACACTCTTAAGGTTTGATTTTCATTGAATGCAGTGTGTTCCACCTGGCGTTCCTGCCACAAAGAATTGGACATTAGGAGGCATCAAGATTAACGTCCGAGATCAAGGATTAATGAGTGAGTGTCAGTGCATTAGTGAATTTCTTTCTTTTGATTTTTTTTCTTTATATCTAAATTTTACTAAATTTTATAAAATTTATTAATTTAAATAAAAATTTTATGAAATTTACTTTTATTTTCAGTTTTTTAATTTTATATAATTGCTTATTACTAAACAAAATTCTAAAAAACATATTAAATTTTTTAAATTTATTTATATTAAAGACACTTTATTAATAGAGTTTTATTTTTATATTTAAAAGTTATTTGAAAATATAAATAGATAAATAGATAATATTTTATTATTTTTCATAATAATAACAACAACAATAACCACAATATTAAAATATAAATTTGATATTTTATATACAATCGTTTTATATCCATGTGCAAAATACGTGGTAGTTTACTAAAATAAATAAATGTATGTATGAAGAGGGGAGAATAGGTAAATTTATAAAAATGTCTTCATCATTTGTTATATAAGAGTCAAAAAATTTAGGAATTTATTAAATTAAATTAAATTAAAAAAATTATAATTGAAATTTAATTAGTATTATATTTTTTATTTTAATTAGATTAACTTTTATTTTATATAACATAAACTAACAATATTTAGTTCTAATTTAATTGAAATTATACTTCCTATTCTAATTATATAAATGTTTATTTTGACTAATATAAACTAAATAAACAGTATAATTTTGTAAACTTTATTTGAAGTTTCATAAAAAATAATTATAATTAATTATAGTCATAATTATGACAATAAACTCGTCTAAAACTTGCATAATAGTTTCTTAAGTAAGGAAAGCTTTTAGCATTGTAAAAATTTGAAGGAATGTTATATAATTGTTTAAATAAAAAATATTATTTAAATTGTAATAAAAGTTTATAATATTATATTTCTTATTTCTAAATTTTTTTAAAAATTAGAGTTGAATAAGAAAAGATTTTAAACTAAATTAACTAAACTTTTTTATTTATTTATTAATAGTTAACTATAATAATAAGTTAAAAGATACTGCATAAATGTTTTTGATAGTAGTATTTATGTTAGATAGATGAAATATTTTTATTATTATTTTTAGATGATTGGTTAAAGTTTAGTATGAAAAAGGATTAATGAGTGACTGTTAGTGCATTAGTGAATTTCTGAGTGACTGTTAGTGCATTAGTGAATTTCTTTCTTTTGATTTTTTCTTTATATCTAAAATTTACAAAATTTATTAATTTAAATAAAATTTTTATGAAATTTACTTTTATTTTCAAATTTTTAATTTTATATAATTACTTATTACTAAACTAAATTCTAAAAAACATATTAAAAATTTTAAATTTATTTAAATTAAATATACTTTATTAATAGATTTTATTTTTATATTTAAAAGTTATTTGAAAATAAAAATAGATAAATAAATAATATTTTATTATTTTTAATAATAACAATAACAACAATATTAAAGTATAAATCTGATATTTTATATACAATCACGAATCTAAAAAAATTTTCTGTCCATATGCAAAACACATGGTAGCTTACTAATATAAATAAATGTGCGTATGAAGAGGGGAGAAGATGTAAATTTATAAAAATGCCTTCATCATTTATTATATAAGAGTCAGACAAATTTAGGAATTTATTAAATTAAATTAAGAAAAGTTATAATTGAAATTTAATTAGTATTAAATTTTTTATTTTAATTAGATTAACTTTTATTTTATATAACATAAACTAATAATATTTAGTTCTAATTTGATTTAAATTATATTTCCTATTCTAATTAGATAAACATTAATTTTGACTAATATAACCTAAATAAATAGTATAATTTTGTTAACTTTATTGAAGTTTAATAAAAAAAAATAATTATAATTAATTTAATTAACTTCACTGTTTAAGTAATTAATTATAGCCATAATTATGATAATAAACTCGTCTAAAAGTCGCATAGTAGTTTTTTAAGTAAGGAAAGCTTTTAGCATTGTAAAAATTTTGAAGGAATGTTATATAATTGCTTAAATAAAAAATATTATTTAAATTGTAATAAAAGTTTATAATATTGGATTTCTTATTTCTAAATTTTTTTTAAAATTATAGTTGAATAAGAAAAGATTTTAAACTAAATTAACTAAACTTTTTTTATTTATTTAATTATTAACTATAATAATAAGTTAAAAGATAGTGCATAAATGTTTTTGATAGTAGTATTTATGTTGGATAGATGAAATATTTTTATTATTTTTAGATGATTGGTTAAAGTTTAGTATGAAAAAGGGTTAATGAGTGAGTGTTAGTGCATTAGTGAGTTTCTTTCTTTTGATTTTTTTTCTTTATATCTAAATTTTTAAAAAATTATTAATTTAAATAAAAATTTTATGAAATTTACTTTTGTTTTCAGCTTTTTAATTTTATATAATTGTTTATTATTAAACTAAATTCTAAAAAACATATTAAATTTTTTAAATTTATTTAAATTAAATATACTTTATTAATAAAGTTTTATTTTTATATTTAAAAGTTATTTGAAAATAAAATATTTTTTAGTAAAATTAAATAAATTATTATGTCAAAAGTTAGCATAAAATAAAATAGAATAATGTGGGATTATTATATCAAAAGTTAGGGTAAGGGAAAATGTAATTTACTCATTTAATCTTTATGCGGTTTCAGCTGTTTGCTGGGCATTCACTGTGGCTACACTTTATGAATACACGAGAGCCATCCTTTTTCCTAAACAAGCCCAAGTCTCCTACTCAACCCAGCAGCTTGTGGATTGTGTCAATCCGAACCCGCATCCTGACAAAACACATAAACTTAGGGGTTATTTGTGTAGCAACAATAGAGCTATGGCGTGGATAAAGGAAAATGGGATTGCATTAGAATCTGAGTACCCGTATCGAGGTTACAAGAGACCTCCTTGCATTAAGAAGGTGATAACTTCTAATCCACTATTCTATTGTTTATATATATATTTGCATATCTTTTTTTATTTCACTTTTGTTGATAATTAATATTTGTAAAATTATTAAAGTTTGAAAAGACATAACTTCTGCATGCATAATAGAAGCTAGCGGTGTGAAAAACTTTTGATTGAACCAAATCAGTTCAGTTTGTTTGTTTTAAAAATTTTAATTTTTTATGTACTAAATCGAATCAAATTAATATTTCGTTTAGTTTTATATTTAAAAAATTCGTTTAAGGATTTAACAGAACAAACTGAAATTTTATTTTTTAATTTTTAATTTTTAAAATAGTATAATAATTTAATATAAAAATACCATAATAATTAATATTTTTAAAATTTCGTTTGGTTCGGTCAATTTAATTTTTATTATAAAAATTTTAGCTTTTAATTTGGTTCAATTTTTATGTAGTTTGATTCTGGTTAATTTAATTTAGTCAAAAAATAGTTTAAAAATGACCGAACCGTCCAATTACCACCCCATAATAGGTCATATTAATTTATCCAAACATGACTTATCATATTCACAATATGTAGATAATTTCAAATTTAAACACTGTGTTATAATTTATTCACATTTAAAAAATTCAAAATCTGTTCTAGTTAAATTACTCAAATAACATTTGATTGCTCAGTTATATGATGACCTATGGTATTTTTAACTGTACTTTTCATTTGTACCGTCTAATCAATATTAATAATTTTTTTTCTTTTCCATTGGACTTTAATATGAATTTTAATGGTCTTTTTCAGTCTAATTTGCACTTTAGGATTAGAGATTATCATACTATTGATAATTGGAACGAGAATGAGGTGATTAGGAGGGTTGCAGAGCATCCAATTGCTGCCGCTATTGATATCTATCCCAGTCTTCGATTACTCCGAGAGGTTTTTTTCTAAACTTTAATGTTTTTGTGATTAGTTTATATTTAATTGAATTGTGGTATATTTTAATTTGTTTTACATTTAGTGTTGTTTGGGAATAATATAACTAAATGGTGTATTTTTATTTTACATTTAGTTTAATTTAATTTAATTTAATATTTAGGGTGTTTATGATGGTCCAACTGATGCCGAGAAAATGAAAAAGCCAGCAGCTCATGCTGTAGTTATATTAGCATACGGGAGAGATCCGGAGACGAAGGAAGAAGTTTTCCTCATTCAGAATTCATGGGGTACAAGCTGGGGGATTGACGGAATGGGTAAGATCAAACGGGGAGTCAAACTAAATGGTCATTTTTTACTTTATAGATTTTCTTACTTAGTCCTATAGTAGTGTTTATAGATTTTCTTACTTTAGTGAGTCCTGTAGTGTGCGTATATACATACATTTGGCATGCAGCATTAGCTTTCTAATTGTTAGTTAGTAGCGTATAGTTCAGCATAATTTCACTTGTTGATTGATATGAAGAAATGGTTCTTGTATATTTCTATGAACTGTTTTGGTACATACTTTATAGGTACAGCAGTATTTGTATTTGAGTAAAAGACATGTGAAATGGAAATTGTTACAGCAGTACATAACCGAAGTTTTTTAGGAATGAATATCCTTTACAATTGATAGTTCAGCATGTAGTGCTACGAGCTTCCCCGACAGCTGAGACTCCATCTGGAAGAGAATCAATTGTTTCAATTCCACCTAAATGTTTACAAAGAAAAAAAAAAAAAAAACCTATGAGGCATGAGGACATAACTCCATAATATTCAGTGCATCATATCCAGGTGGTTGATTGAATCATTTAATATAGCTTCAAATATTTTTACTCCACCATAAACTATATTCTTATCCTCAGTTTTGAAGGTGATGTATTACTTGAAACCAGAAGCAAATTGTCTATTCATCTTGACAACCTCTACAAATCGAAAGTTTTCATTCTATTCATCCACAGACCATTAGGTGTGTTAATCATGAACGACTAAATTTTAATTTCTAAAATATTTTTATTAATTATATTGATATATTTTAAGTTAAACTAAGGATACATATTTAAAAATTTTATGTTTAAATAATAATATTTTAAATATTATAATCAATACTTAATATTACATATTTAATAGTAAAATATAATATTTTTAGTAAAATTGAGATATTTATAATCAAATTTCAAATTTGAGATAAATTTGTTATAAGTCACAATTATTTAATCTTTTTACGCCATAAATGACGTTGCAAAAGAGCATACACCAATAGTGTCTTGAGGCAGGGATGTAAACGAGTTGAATTGTTCACAAACCACTTAGAGATTAATTTGAAAAAAACTTGTTTGAGATCATTTATTAAATTAAATGAGCAGAGTATGATCTCACTTACAATTTGTATACACTTAAACTCTGTAGTAAACTTTTAGCCACGCCATTTCTTACTACGGCAAGCTACGAAACCCATTTTTGTGGCTAAAACATTTAGCTATAAAATTTAATAGATTTAGCTACAAATTGTTCTAGAGCTGTAGGTGATAATAGGTGTAGTGGCTTTATTTTAAAGTTCATTTGATAAACAACTCAAGTTTGTACTTATTAATTAGTTCTCAATGTCACACCTCGTCTCACGTAGCCCGAGATGGACGTTTAAAACCAACCATTCAAAATAGCGTTTAATCCAATCAAATTATGTTATAAACATTACTAATAAAATTGAAAATAATATCTTGGAAAGATTTGGTCTCATTTAAGAAATAAAAACT
>CATIWM010165331.1:0-10723 GCA_949671775.1 Mallotus repandus | reverse complement strand
TTTTATGGGTAAAAGAAAAATTGTCCCCACTTGTTTAATTTTGGCTACTGCTGCTTCCCATTTGATTAAAAAGGGGTGTGAAGCTTATTTGGCCAATGTGGTAGATGTAACCAAAGTTAGTCTAAGAGTAATGGATGTTCCAGTAGTGAAGGAATTTGCAGATGTATTTCCAGAAGATCTACCAAGTTTACCTCCACATCGAGAGATTAACTTTGAGATAGAAACTATACCTGGGGTAGCACCAATATCAATTGCACCATATCTATGACACCCTTAGAGTTGAAATAATTAAAGAAGTAGTTAGAAAAATTATTGAAAAAAAGGTTTATTAGACCTTGTACATCGCCATGGGGAGCTCCGATGTTGTTTGTAAAGAAAAAAGATAGTAGTTTAAGATTGTGTATTGATTACAAGCAGTTAAATCATGTGACCATAAAGAACAAATATCCTTTGTCACGGATTGATGATTTATTAGACCAGTTAAAAGGAGCAACTATGTTTTCCAAAGTTGATTTAAGGTCTGGATACTAGCAATTGAGAATTTTAGAGGCACATATACCCAAGGCTGCATTTAGAACATGATATGGGCATTATGAATTTGTTATGATGCCATTTGGACTAACAAATGCACCTACTTGTTTTATATCCTTAATGAACAAAATATTCCAGATGTATCTAGATCGATTTATCATTGTGTTTATTGATGATATACTGATTTATTTTGAGACTCGAGAACAACATAAAGAACATTTAGAAATAGTGTTGCAGATTTTAAGAGAAAATAGCTTTATGCAAAATTTAGTAAATGTGAGTTCTAGCTAAAAGAAATTGCATTCTTGAGGCATATTATTTCCAAAAATGGTGTACAACCCGATCCTTCGAAGATTGCTGCCATAAAAGAGTGGGAACCCCCTAAAAATATTTTAGAGGTACGAAGTTTTCTAGGTTTTGCTGGGTATTATAGGAGATTTGTTGAAGGATTTTCAAATATTGCTAAACTGTTAACAAATTTGTTGAAGAAGAATGTGATGTTTAAATGGGATGCTGAATGCAAGGAAAGTTTTGAAGAATTGAAGAAAATATTAATTTCTGCATCGGTTTTGACCTTGCCATCAGGAAATGGGTGATATGTAATTTTTACAGATGCATCACAATAGGGATTAGGGTGTGTGTTAATGCAAAATGAAAGTCATTTTTTATGCTTCTCGACAGTTAAGGAGCCATGAACTAAATTATCAGACTCATGATCTGGAATTGGCAGTAATTGTACATGCTCTAAAAATATGGAGGCATTATTTGTATGGAGAAATATTTCAGATTTTCACTGACCATAAAAGTCTGAAATATATTCCAACACAAAAGGAGTTGAATCTGAGACAAAAAAGGTGGATGGAGTTGATAAAGGATTATGACTGTACCATAGATTACCATCCGGGAAAAGCCAACAAAGTTGTTGATGCTTTGAGTAGGAAAGCTATTGAAAAAAGTGATGGAATGACTTGTCATGCAGAAGGATCATTAGTAGAACTTAGAATATTGCATGTGGAATTTGCACTTCGGGATGATATACTCATTGCTAATATGCATGTCAAGCCTTTATTGGTGAGTGAAATTCAAGAAAAGCATATGAGTGATCCATATTTGAGAAAAATGAAGGATGGGGTGCAACAAGGAATGCATAAACAGTTTGCATTGAGGCACGATAGAATGTTGTTGGTTAATGGACGTGTTTGTGTTCCAAATATAAAAGAATTGAAAGAAGAAATTCTGAATGAAGCCCATTATGCACCGTATGCAATGCATCCTGGAAGCACTAAAATGTATAGGGATTTATGACCTTTTTATTAGTGGTCGACAATGAAGAAAGATACAACTGAATGTGTAGCAAAATGTTTGACATGTCAATAAGTAAAAGCTAAATATCAGGCATTGGCTGGTAAGCTTTATCCATTGTCTATTCCGAAGTGGAAATGGGAAAAAATAATGATGGACTTTATTCTTGGATTGCCTCGAACCTTGAGGAAGCATGATACCATATGGGTAATTATTGATCGACTTACCAAATCAGCTCATTTTCTACCTATACAACAAAGTGATTCACTAGATAAATTGTCTAGAATATATATGTCAGAAATCATAAGACTACATGGAGTGCCAACATCAATTGTGTCAGACCAAGATCCGCAGTTTACATCACATTTTTGGGGAAGTTTACAAAAAGCTTTAGGAACAAAGTTACATTTCAATACAACATTCCACCCCAAGACAAAGAGACAATAAGAGAGGACAATTCAAACATTAGAAGATCTGCTGAGAGCTTGAATTTAAAGGGAATTGTGATGAGCACTTACCATGAATTGAATTTGCCTATAATAACAGTTATCATTCAAGTATTAGTATGGCTCCATATGAAGCTTTATATAGCAGAAAATGTAGAAGTCCTGTTTGTTGGGATATGGAAGGATGGCGGCAATTAGAAGGCCCTGAATTGATACAAGAAACTGTGGATAAGATTTAAATAGTCAAAAAGTACTTAAAGGCTACACAAGATAGACAAAAAGTTATGTGGACAAGCATAAAAGAGAGATGGAGTATGATGTGGGTGAAAAAGTGTTCTTGAAAGTATCACCATGGAAGGGCATTATACGATTTCGCAGGCAAGGAAAACTGAGTCCTAGGTACATTGGCCCTTATGAGATATTGGAAAGAGTTGGTCCTTTGGCTTACAGGTTATCACTGCCACAAGAATTATCTCAGATACATAATGTGTTCCATGTTTCTATGTTAAGAAGATATAGATATGATCCTAGCCATGTAGTACAAGAGTCAGAAATACAGTTGACAGAAGATTTAAATTATAAAGAAGAACCAGTTAAAATTCTTGATAGGCAGATAAAGAAGTTGTGTAATAAAGAAATTATAATAGTGAAGGTTAAGTGGAGTCGACATTCACCAAAAGAAGCTACATGGAAAGTGGAAAAGGATATGAGAGTTCAATACCCCTACCTATTTCCTGAGATTGGTGAGTCACATTTAATTTCGGGGACGAAATTTCCTAAGGTGGGGAGACATGTAACACCCACCTAATGCATTATATTTATTTGTATAACATATAGACATGATAAATATATGAGATATGTGTGGTATTAATTCCAATGTTAAATAGGAGAAGATTATAAATGTTACAATTAAGTCCATAACAAGAATTAGAAAGTTAAGGGTTTAAATTGGTTAATGGAAAAAATAAATGGGCTTAAATTGGTTTAGTTATTATTATTAAAAAATTAAAAAATGTGGCTTAAAACGGGGAGAAGGAAGGAAGATAAAGGTTATCTTCCTTCTCCTCCTTATTCTTCTTCTTCTTCAAAAAAAAAAAAGTTGAATTACCAAGTAAAATTGAAGGTTTAGAATCCATTTCAAAGCATAATCTTCATTTTCAAAGGCCATAAATGTTTATTTGGTAAGTAATTTTAATATTTTTGTTGAATTAAGTTAGGGTTTATAAGATACAAAATTTGGGTTCTTAGGATCCGGTTTTTCAGTCTTATAATTTTGATCATATCTTGAGATAGGAAGCTTTAAATTGAGTGTTGTTTAATGATATAGAAACTTTAAGATGTATAGTATGAAATTTACATAAATATGGGAAACATAATTCTGCTGTTTCGATGGTTATTTGGGGCTGAACATTTTATTTCTCAGTTTTCATCGTTGGTCTGAGTATGGTGGATTATTTCGTAAGGTTCTCCCTCTATACACCTCCAATTGAAGCAAAATCAATTTTAAATTACTTTAGACACATTGGATTAATGATATGAAAAGTTTCATTTTGATATTCAATGTATATAATTATTGGTGAATTTTTAAATTCACCTTATTAAATCTGTTGAAGTTGGCAGCTTCATATATTTATATAGTTTAGTGATATTATCATGCTAGATGAAGTTTTATTATTTTTGGTTGTTTAAAAATAAGTGAATTATGATCTATTTCAGCTAAACCAAATCGAAATGAGGCTGACATACAAGTAAATACAAACAAAGGGAAAGGAACAATAAAGGTAAGTGGATAACTTAATGTTGTATGTGATATAACACAAATAAATAAATAAATAATTATAAATTTTTTTGTTAAGTTGATTGGATAAGAGAAATATGTATCTTCTAATTACTAGATGCTGAATTTTAATTATTGTGATATTTGATTATTATGTTGATGGATGATTATTGTTAAGATGAGATTGTAAATATGAATGATGTTTGCTGAATTAAGGTACCATGTTCAGTGGAGAATAGCATACTTATTTGAGCTGTATCTAGAGTTTTATAACTCCAAATTAGTTGATGTTTGATCCTATAAAAACTTAGAAATGTTACTTACAAAATTGATAGAAATAGAGGAAGCTTAATTTTCCTGTCTAGATGGTCAATTTGGATGATACTTTTTATTGCTTAATTTTTTTGGAGTGGATTATTTTTTATGTTTCTACACCTGTACTTATCCAATTGATACAAAAATCAGTTGCAAATTAATTTACACTTATAATGTTACTGACCTGGAGAAAATGGTTTTGAAATTTCTAATGTGGAATTTTTGGTATATGTTTGAATTTACACTATCAAATCTGCCATGTTGAAATATGGTATTTTTTTGGTATATCTTTGGAATATTATTATTTCCTTAAGTATTATGTGGATGTTAATTGTTTAATAGAGTAATATGTGATGTATATGTAAATATAAGAAATGTGGTTGGATGAGTATAAGGACATAATGCTACTTGTGAATAAAGCTATGCTGTATGCATTATGGAATCCCCTTGAAATGTCATAACAAGGCTAAAGAAAATTTTTGTACAAGATTATGGTGGGTTGTGTGCATATGGGGATCCATGAATTATTGAAAAGACGTTATGGTTATATATATATAATTCACAAGTTCATTGTTGTCCAAAAAAAAATACTATGTTAGTATAACTATGTATATATTATAAATGCATAGTTAAATATTGAATGGATTGATACTTGATAATATTATATGCTTGAATGTGTTATTTTTCATAAAATATTATGTTATTATTTACTGAGTTGTAGGCTCACTCTTATGCACTATTTTTTAGGACTAAAAGAACTGTAGTCTGTGTTGAAGAAATAATTGCATCAATTGCACTAGTATTGTGTCAGGTGGGTCAGCAGGGGGTCGTCTTCAATTTTCTAGAATGTAACATGTTTAGTGAATTTTCATATATTGTATTAAGGCTAGTGTATTGTAAATATACAACATAAGGAAAGATGTGAAATGTGTGACATTGTGAGCTTTCTGGTGTGTAATATGTGTTACTCATATAAATAGTTTGTTGCATATATTGACTTGTGAATTAAAATTTGACATTAATGGATATATTATTTATTAGTCATATACATATAATGTATGCCTGACATTCTTAACAAATGTCACAAAATGGGTCAAATTTACGGTGAAATATAGCATTTGGCCAATTTGGTTTCTATTGACAAATTTGACTTGCATTTCCTTATGTTTTGACCGATATTGCATGTGTAGAGATATTTTGCTTTGATAAACATTTATTCATATATTAAAAAATTAAGAGAAATGTATATATACCATTCGATATTGATAGCCACAAAAATTTTAACTATTTTGAAGTTGAACTTAATTTATAAGGACAAAATTTTTTCAACATTTATTTTTGTTCATATCTTAATTAAATAATTTAATTTTTTTACTACCCAAGTTAACAAATACTGATAAATACATGCATATTTTAGTTTGAGTTGCATGTAAAGATGTAGAAGTAAATAGGTGGATGATGAATTTAATTTCTGAACCAGAGCAAGGAAGCTGACCTGATAGCTTTCGAGTTAATTATTTAAAATATACAGTTTTTGAGTAGTAATTTCCTTTATTTCTCTTTTTTATATCAACCTAGATCATGCAATAAGGTAGCTCATGCTTTAGCTCATTTTTCTTTCAATTCTTATAGCTCTATATATCACTACCTGGTTTGATGAATTCCCAAGGGAAGTGGTAGATAAAGGAAATTAATATAGTTGTTCTCTCATCCAGACTTTTCTCTCTCGTTTTGAGTATTGTTTGCCTGTCACTTTCTCTTGGCCGTAGGGCTCAATTTTTAGCCAGAAATTGATCTTGTGTCTTTCTCTTCTATATATATTAGGTTCTTTTACAAGAATAAATAGTAGTTTCTTTAGATATAGGGTTGAATCCCTCTTTTACTCTCTTTTTGTGAAACTTTTGCTCTCCTTATCTGGGAGTTTTATGGGTTTGCAAGGACGAGCTAAACTTTGTGTTGATTTTTATGGAGAAGAAGACAACCTTTTTCTTGTGGAAAGCCTTGATTTGGTTTATCCATTATTCAAGATTTTTTTGTCAATTTGCAAAATAGGTTTTGTCACGCCCATTTATTCGCTGAGGATGTTGGAGTATTGGTTCGGTTTACCATCCGAAGTTCAAGTTTCTCCAGATTTTGCTCTTTCGTTTGCCAAATTATATATTCTCTTTATATGGCATTGTTATACTAATGTAATCGTGGCTTTATTTTATTTTTTTGTTGGTGTTTTCTTCTTCTTTTCTTCGTTGTTTCTTATAAGAGTAAAATTTTTTGGTAGAATTTATATTTATTGTAAAAATCTTGCTCTCTTCCTTGTAAATTGCCCTTTTTAATAATATTTTCTAGTTGATAAAAAAAGGGAAGTGGTAGATAACGCTTTTGCTGATTATTCTTTGCTTTAATAGAAAAATAGGTGGATGATGGATAAAATTTGATTATGGCTTCTAAGTATTTTATTGGCTGGCTAGCTAATGTTTTTACGCAAATTACAGGGAGAGCACACATGGTCTCATGAACAATGTGGGAATTTTGAATTAATAGTAGAGAAGATAAAAAGGACCAAAACCATGCTAATATGTTATGTAGGACTTAATAAAGAATCAAATTATTTTTTGGTTGAGCAAGACTAAAATTTCCAAATTAATAGTTACGTAGAAAGATCATGAGAAAAAAATAATTTCTCCAAAAATTTTATGGAGCAATTTTTTATACTATATTTTCACAACTTTTTAAATTTAATATTTTTATAATTTTTTAATTTTAATTTATAAGCTGATCATTTTAAAAAAAATAAACTAATAAAAAATAAAATTTTAGATTTTGTACCGTTCATAATATGTTTATAAGCTGAAGAGAAATCATTTATATATTTAAAATAATTAAAATTTATATATAAATTATATTTGGTGTATTCTATGGTTACTTTATTTTTTACAAAGTAAATTCTACTTTATTTATAATCACAATTGAATGATGAAAAACACCCTCATCCTATGGTCATTAACAAAAAGTAAAAATAAAACATCAAAAAATAAAATAACTATAAAATATCCCACTATATTTATTAGATTTAAATGATGATCATATCAAGCTTTAAAAATAGTTTTGCATTTTTATTTTTCATATGTTTTTCTTCTAAGAGTTTTTACAACCATAAATTTATAAAAATAATTTTGCAAAAATTTTTGAAGGTTGACAATTAAAAATGAAAACATTAATTAGATTAATAAATGTAAATGGTGCATTTAAACAAAAAAAAAATAATAAAATAAAATAAAAATCCCAATTTATAAAAACAAAGATTTCTTTAGAGAATATATATAAAATTTTCTCCATTTATTTTATTGTTCTTTGAAAAAAGTTATTTTAGTTATTTCAGTGGTAAATACTAAAATTATACTATAATGATAATTGATAACACTTGAAAAAAAAAAAGGAAAGTATGGAAAATCACCATGTGGTTTCACAGTTTTGTAATTTTAAGTATGTGTTTTATTTTTTGACAATTTGAGTCCTGTGTTTGTTGCCATTTGACAATTTCCAATATATGAGGCTAATGTTGTCAAATGAGTCTAATAGTGTTAGCCTCATATATTGAAAATCGTCAAAACGATGACAAACACATGACCCAAATTGTCAAAAAAATGTAAACACATACTTAAAATTGTAAAACCTTGAAACCATAGGGTGGCTTTCTGTATTTTCCCCTTAATTATTTTTACAATGTGGCGGACTCATCAACGGCGTTAGCCTCATATACTGAAAATTGTCAAATGGCAAATTGTCAAAAAATGAAACAAATACTTAAAAGTGCAAAACCGTGAAACCACAGGGTGGTTTTCCTTACTTTCCCAAAAAAAACCTTCAATCCGCATCTCCATAGGTTTGCAATAGTTATAATTGGAGCACAAGAAAAAAAAAACCCCTTAAATTCACCGCCATGGCGGGTTTGCAACGACTAGAATTGGCACTATAAATGCGCTAATTACGCTCCCTCTCTGTAATTCGTCTCTCAGCGTAAGGTAAGTTCTCGCTTATTTTCCCTCCATTCCTTTTTTCTTCTTTTTTTTAATTGAGATGTTATTTATTTTCTCTTTACTTCTTTTCAATCTATCCTATTTTGTTCGAATGATCTAAATCTTTCCGAGCCATTTTACTAAAGAAGAAGATATAAATGGGCTTTGCATGTTCACGAGAGTAATCAGTGACTCACTATTACTACATGCAACAACTACCGCTAGATAAGGAGGTACATTTGATTATTAATGATGATTTTCTTTTGTTTTCCTTTTAATTTTTGTATGTTGTTGTTTTAATCAGTGAAATTCTATCATAACTTCTTCAATAAGTATATATATGTGTGCATAGTTCTAATTTGGATTCCAGTTACTTAATATGGAACATAAGCGAAGGCAAATGCCACTTCACTACATTTCATTATATGATACTGCAAAAAAGAAATCCCTAAATAAATTACTGAAAACAACATTGTTTGGAAGAACAAGTTTTCATGAAAATTATGTCATGCAATGGCAAGAGTCTAATTGGTCTAGAGTTCCATAGCATGTAAATGTTTCATCCATATGTTCTCTTTGGAATGCTGCTTTATTTTAAACTCAATGGGCTATTTCAAAATGTTTTTCTTTTTTTTTGTGGTTTTTTAGTTTTATTTTTATTTGGAAGGAGTTTTTATCCTTGTCTAATTTATCAACTTATGGATTGGAAATCTTGGATGTTTTTATTCTACATGATGTTGATCAGCCTCTTACTCAGAGTTTTAATGGCTACAGGATTTTCGATTAAGTACTTAACCTCATTCTGAATATTAAGGTGAAATTCTTTGTTTGGAATTGCTTTATTTATTTTGGTATCTGTTTCCTTAAAACTTTCTGAAAGATTTCATGTTCTTGAGTTTTCTATATTGTTTTCAATTTTTTTCTAATATTTAGCATGCAATTTGATTACTGTTGGTAATTTACTTACATTAATTATCTAAAACTTTAGGCAAAAAATATTTCATGTTTTCTTTTTGTCTATTATGTGACATTATATTTCATGCATTGATGCCTATAAATGTTTCATGCTTATGCTTTCTCTATTGAATATTGCTTTAATATAAACTAAATGGGCTATTTCAGAATGTTTCTCTTATTTTTTGGTGATTTTGTTGTTTTGTTTTTATTTTGCAAGGAGAATCTTTTCCTCTTTTAATTATCAACCTGTGGATTTAGATTTGGATATCTTAGATGTTTCTATTCCATATAATGTTGATGAACCTACTGCTTGGAGTCTTAATGGCTCCAGGGTTGCTGATCAAGTTTTTAAGCTCATTCTGAATGTTGAGGTGAAATGTTTTGTATGGAATTGCTCCACTAGATCTTTTGTATCCATCTTTATATTTGATAGTTAATGATTGGTATTCTAGATCTTTTCTCCTAATTCAATAACTTTTTTTTTTATTGTAGCATTTCACAGGACATTTCAATGCTTAAAATTTTGGGCTAAAACGCATAACATTTATTGCATAGTAAGTTGATTTCTTTCACTTACAGTTTACCTTAATTTTTTTTGCTCCATTTTAAGGATTTTTGTTCCATTTTTATTGTTTTCATCCTATTGTTTATACCATGTTCAGGTCATTGGTTTTTTTGTTAGTGTTAGTTGGGCTTGTCTATTTAAGTATAAGTGATTTCTTTCACTTATAGTTTACCTTGATTATACTTTTCCTTTTCTTTATTCTTTTTCCATTTTAAGTATTATTTTTCTTTTTATTATTTTCATCCTAATTTTTTTCCATTTCCAGGTTACTGTTTTCTTTGAGGTGTTAGTTGGGCTCTTATTTTGTTTTCTTTTTTATTTTAGTATAATGATAAGTGGCTTAACGATGCTTTTATTGCCACCTAGTCTCTGCTATTTGATGTCAGATCTTTATAAGTAGCTGAAGATGTTGATTAAGTGTATATTCTTGACTGTTTTTCCATTTTTTTTACCAGAGTTCTTGATCTCTTTTGAAGTTATACATAAGATCACTTGTAGAAATTACTTCAGCAATAGAGAGATTCTTTTAATCTTTGTTTTTAATTTTGTAGTTAGCTTTTATTTCCCTTGCAAAGATAATGGCCTTAGGCCATCCATACCATACACTTTCTCTGGTATTTCGGTTTGACAGTATAAGTGTTTTGTCAGGTTTCTAACCTTCGAATTCAATTATTTCTTCTTAATTATATTCATCATTGAATATAATATTCATCATTCATCATCATCATTCATCACTGTTGTGTATGGCTCATATGTAGCAGCGGTTTAATTGTGGGGTTACGGTTAGATGGGTTGGGGTGTGGTACGGTACAAGGGT
>CATIWM010165312.1:0-11729 GCA_949671775.1 Mallotus repandus | reverse complement strand
TTAATAGCCAATCTTATCACACATCAACCCGATCACCCAAATCCTCTTCACCCAATCTTTCCACATCCAACTCAATAAACTCACCAATAACTATTCACTGATCACCCTTATCTTCTACTCCCAATAATAATCCAACCACACCAATATATAACCCTGAAGGCCTAAAACTCTTTGTTGATTTATGAAACCAAGACCAATAAACCAACCTGTCATCATCTCCACCACATAGAACACATCATATGACATTACGACCTTCAACACCTCAATGCAAACCTACAGCCTTCCATTCTTTTACTACCCAAATTGATATTTCTTCCATTACCGACTTCACATCCTTTGCCCAAGCTCAAAAATCTTATTCATGGAGACAAACAATGAGCAATGAAATGATAGCTTTATACAACAATAAACTTGGGATTTGGTACCTCCTCCTTCTCATGGCAATATGGTAGGCAATAAATGGATATACAAGGTTAAATTGAAAGCTTATGGCACCAGTGATAGACTCAAAGCTCACTCAGTGGCTCATGGATTTACTCAGGAATATGGTCTCGACTACATTGAGACATTTAGCCCTGTGGTTAAACCACAAACCATTCGAACAATGTTATCTATTGCGGTTACAAACGGCTGGTCACTTTGCAAATTAGACATCATTAATGCTTTCTTGAATGGTGACTTGCAAGAAATTGTATATATGGTACAACTGTTGGGCTGTATTGATAAAGAACGTCCACATTATGTTTGCAAATTAAATAAGTCCCTTTATGGACTTAAACAAGAACCTCGTGCTTAGTCTCAAAAGCTAAGTTCTTTTCTCCTCTCCATTGGGTTTACAAATTCAAATGTGGATTCTTTTTTATTCTTATACAAAAATGGTTCCATCACATGATTTCTCTTGGTGTATGTCGATGATGTAATTCTAAAGGGTAATGATAATTTTTTTAACACAGATTATTGACACACTTTCTAGTGCTTTCTTGCTTACGGACTTAGGTACCTTGCATTACTTCCTTGGCATTCAAGTACATTACCGCAAAAATGGGATCTATTATCTCAAGAAGCCTACATTAATGACCTTCTCAAAACCACAGGAATGGTCACTCCCAAACCTTGCTCTACACCAATAGTAACTGGGTCTCCTTTATCTAAAACCACTGGCACTTTTTTATCACCCAAAGAGGCTACTCATTACAGGATATTATGTGGCAGCTTACAATATATCACACTTACTAGGCCAGATTTGTCATATTCATTGAACAAGCTTTTCCAATATATGCATCAGCCCACAAATGTTCATTATCAAGCACTCAAATGAGTCTTACAGTACATTAAAGGTACATTAGCACAAAGCTTATTCATCACTCAGTCTTCCACTACACATCTCATGGCTTTCAGTGATGCCGATTGGGCCGGCTTTCTAGATGACCGCTGCTTTACTGGTGGTTATTTAATTTTCTTTGGCCAAAATCTTATTGCTTGGAACTCTAAAAAATAGAAAATGGTTGCTTGGTCTTCAACTGAGTCTGAATTCAAAGCAGTAGCCGATGTTAGTGTAGAAGTAAAATGGCTCTGTTCTCTTCTTCTTGAACTTGGTATGACTTTGTCATCCCCACCACATGTGTGGTGTGACAATATAGGAGCTGTTTTCTTGTCCATAAATCTAATCTTTCAAGTGTGCACTCATCATATGGAGGTTGACTACCATTTCGTGCGCAATCTAGTCCAAGCCAAGCAACTTACCGTATCTTCGGTGTCCTCCACTAACCAGCTTGCGGATGTCATGACAAAACTACTAGCTCGCCTACCATTTCATCAATTTGCAAACAAGCTTTGGTTACGCTCGTGCTTCCCCTCAGCTTGAGGGGGCGTGTTTGGATAACTCTTGTATGTAACTATTGTATATCTTCGAGTAATATATATACCTGACATAGTGAATATAATATACATCATTCTATTCCCAATTATATTTTTGAGTCTTCTTTTTTTTTTCAATGTGGGATAACATTCCAACATCCATCTTTTAATTTTTTTTATCATATTTCAACAATAAGTTCTTAAGCCTAATAGTCATACTAATAGGTGGAGCAAAACCATGCTTTAAAGATTGAAATACACAGGGAACAGAGGTTTAGGGAACCAACAAACTGAGTAAGGGGAACTGGAATGGGATGGTTGTACAAATGATAGTAAAATATCATCTTTGTTTTTTACCATAATTGTGTCTAAGAGAACTCAATCCACTCTTCTTGTCATCCTTTCTCTCACCATAATATGATCTTTTATCTTGGGGTATTTGTTTAAGTCACTAGCCATATGTTTTTTCTTAGTCATGCTAATTTCTGAAAGGCTTTAAATCAATCGCCAAGTACCATGCTATCATACAAGTTCAGACTGCTTATTTAAGAATCAAGTTCCATAATCATATTTTCATATCCTTTGAACACATAGAGTCCAAATTGATAACTTGGTTCCGGAACCTTCGAGTCCTGTGGTCAAGCAATCAACAAAGAAGTAAGGTGAGATGTGGGGTTTCCCCCATAAACCCTCCGATGCTTAAGTCAGAGAGGGTAGAGAGAGAGTTTAGAGAGATAATGAGAGAATAAGAACTTAAGAGAATAGAATGAATAATTTGAAGAGAGGTGATGAGTATTTATAGGGAATGAGATGCTCAAACCTGAGAGGAATAGGATTCCTCGTCCTTGTTGGATTTGTCCTTGCTTGAGGTAATTCTTCCTGTTCTTAAAGTCTTCTTAATGAGGGAATCCTTTTCCTACTCTGATCAAAACTTCCTTGGCCTGTAAGTCATAGTGAATTAGGAAGATAATTATCAATTTGAATAAGAATATATCATAGGGTATCAAGAGACCCCCCCAGAAGTTTGTTCAGATATTTATGTCTGAGTATTCCATTTATCAGAGATATTTGGATAGTTGTGTACTGAGGATGATTTCTAACACTATCAGGTGAGCTAAGGTGGCTAGTCTCAGTCACTGATATTGAAGATGCTCGGTACCGAGTCTCAGAATGATGTCTGCTACTGCATAGAAAAAAAAGATTGCCAGCTGGACTTATAGATACTCGGTAGAATAGGCTTGGTATTATGAAACAACCCGAGGGATTAACCTGTCATATAAAGAATTTTATGGAACCAACCATCGTTGGGGTTTTTAGTGCTCGAGGCTTTATTTGACCATATTATCTCTCGGTGTTATGAAACGAGGCATAGGGCTTTTAACCTGGTATATAGAGCTCATGCATAGGGAAGGGAGAGACTGGGACTTTGACATATTTTTCTCTCTATTAGTTGTTCAGGGTCTGATTCTGTTTGTGAGACTTCTGGACGTACGAAAGTCTTGGAGACACAAGTATTTTGTCATAGAGCACCTGACCAAATTCTTCAGTATCCGGCACTTATAGGTCGATACTTGTCATGATGTAAAATGTTTGAGAAAGTTGTCTGATGAAGACTCAGACTTAATCAGAAGGCTCCATACTTGAAGCGTATTTGAGGGAATCTGAGCTGAGAATTGTTCTTGACGATACCTCCTGAGAGTATATAATGGGAATAATGGTAGGTGCTTATCTTCTTAAAGGTATATTCTAACTCTTCTCTTTCCTTTATTTGTGGATGGTTGATTATTATACATTTACGACCAGGATACTACTTTCAGATGCTAGTCCGGAGGAAAGTCAGGATCAAGGGTAAGAACTATAGATTACCGACCTTATGTTGAAGTAGGAGGAGCCTTCTGAGACTCCAATGGAACAACATGCCGAGGTTGTAAGAGAACCTCTAGTAGAGCATGCTCAGAAAAGGGTTGCCGAGTCTTTCAAGAAATGTGCTAGGGAAAAAGGGATAGCCGAGGATGAAGAGGTATTGGTGGAGAACGTGTTCATTAAACGTCCAAGGCTTCCCGAGTGTCTGGATACAAAGAAATGGATTCTGAACAAGATGAGTCCACCGAGGGTGCTGAACCCCCAAGTTTGAGATCAGTATGCCGAGTCTCTATGCTTGCCAAAGGACGTCTAATGGTGGAGGGATATAGGCAGAGGTGAGCTATTTAATTCCCTAATTACACATGCCTTGGAGGTAAAAGATAAGGACGTATCTTACAGTGATAATAAGTATTATTAATATATTAGCACTTCCTGTTTTACTTGCAGATGGCCCAAGGCCTGCTGCTGGCTAAGGATGAGCATTTCATCCTTCAAACTGAATACAACTTTAAAGATATAGACATGGGCACCATTGCCGGAGACTACGAAAAGAATCTGGGTGCAGCAACTTATGCTTTGGAACTTATAGAGGCACAGCTTAATAAAGCCAAGTCTGAGGTGGAGTCACGTGATAAAAGGATCTGAGATCTTGAACATTCCTAGGCCTAACATACTGAGAAGATAAAGGAGCACGGTTCCGAGCTTTCCATGCTAAAGGAAAAGTTGGAGAAAGAAAAGGAAGGCCGAAAGGAAGACCTAAGATCCTATCAAAATATGGTGTCCGATATATTCCTATTCAAATTGATAATTATCTTTCTAATTCACTATGACTTGATATGGGCCTTCCCAATTCAGTTCGAGTTTGCTAGTTCCAGAACTGCCTTTGCCGATGTCTGCTCTCCTCAACACGAAGTCTCCAACTTTGAATTGCCTTAGTCAGACATATTTGTTATGATATCCGGCTATTCTCTACCTATATGCTTCTAAGACTATGTATGCTCATTCCCTTCTTTCCTCCAATAAGTCTAGGCAAATCCGAGCATTAAGATTGTTGATGTCTGGATCCAACTCTCTAGAGACTCAATAGCTTTGTGAACTAATTTCCACAGGGATAACTGCATCGATTATGTATGTCAATCTAAAAGGTGTTTCTCTTGTTGAGCTTCTGGGTGTTGTTCTGTATGCCCAAATGACATTATTCAGCTCCTCTACCTAGTTTCCCTTCTTTTCATCCAATCTCTTCTTTAGCCCTTGCATGATGATTCTGTTAGTAACTTCTGTCTGCCCATTTATTTGAGGGTGAACTACTGAAGTGAATCTGAGTTTGATGCCCAATTCTGAACAGAATGCCTTAAACTTCTCATTGTCAAACTGCTTGCCATTATCTGTGATCAAAGTGTGAGGTATGCCGAATCTAAAAATAACTTCTTTCCAAAAGAAATGTTGTATCCATGACTCAATGATTGTTGGAACAACTTCCACTTCTACCCACTTTGTAAAATGATCAATTGCCACGATCAAAAACTTCTTTTGAGATGTAGAAACTGGGAATGGACCTAGGATATCCATTCCCCAAACAGCAAAAGGGCACGGACTTCCAATACGATGTTGAGTGTTGGAAGGCTTATGAGTAAGATGAGCAAACTACTAACACTTAGTACATTTTTGAACAAGCTGGAATGCGCCCTTGGACATGTTAGGCCAGTAATAACCTTGTAATAATGCCTTCCGTACCATGGAATTTTGAGCTTCATGAGCTCCACATATCCTTTCATGGATTTCTCTGAGCACATAGTTACCCTCTTCTGGAGAGACACACTTTGACCATGGATGAGATAGTAACCTTCTATAGAGTTCACCATTGTACATGGAGTAATGTGCGACTTTGATCTTTAACTTTCGAGCCTTAAGTTTATCTTCAGGTAGGATTTCGTGCTCCAGGTATTGTATGATTGGCTTCATCCACTCAGCCACCTCTTGAGTGTTCATTACTTCTTCCTTAATGCTCGGTTTAGTGAGTTCCTCAGTCAACTCAAGTTCTTTAAACACCCGGTTGGCTTCAGATGCTAACTTGGCTAATAGATAAGCTTCTAAATTCTTAATTATGAGAATTTACAATATTTCCCATTGTCCCCCTTCATGCTTCAGTATCTTTAGGAGTTGCCTGGCTTTTTCCACATATTTGACCATGCTCAGATCTTTGACCTGGTTAACAATTAATTGGGAGTCAAAATGAACTTTAAGATGTTCGGCTCTGACTTCTATTGCTAATCTGAGTCCTGTAATTAACGCTTCATACTCAGCTACATTATTTATGGCATTGTATTCTATTTGGACTTCATATTTGATTCTCAGTTTGCTTGGCCCAATTAGGACGACTCTAGCTCTGGATCCTTAAGCCTTGGATGTCCGTCTATGTATAGTTTCCACTTTGGGTATGAGAAGGAGATGACTTCTTTGAATGTCATCTCTTATATGAAATCTGCTAGAGCTTGAGCTTTTATCTGCTGATGAGGCTCATAACTGATATCAAATTCTCCTAACTGAACTGACCATTAGACCAGTTGCCCTAAAGTTTCCGGTCTCTGGAGAATTTTTTGCAAGGGGAAATTAGTTCTGATAACCATGGAATGGGCTTGAAAGTATTGTCAGAGTTTCTTAGATGTGTGGACGACTATCATGGCGAGTTTATCTAATATAGGGTATTGGGTCTCCGAACCTCTAAGGATCTTACTAACATAGTAAACCAGACTTTGTTGACTCCCTTCTTCCCGGACTAACATTGAGGCAATGGATTCATGGCCAATAGAGAGGTACAAGTATAAGGTTTCATCTGAAACTGGTCTATTGAGCAATGGCGGTGAAGTCAAGAATTTTTTGATTTCTTCAAATGCTATCTGGCACTCGTCATTCCATTCAAATTTCTTGGAACTCTTCAAAGCTTGAAATAGAGGCAGCCATTTTTTGGCTGAGCATGAGATGAACCTTTCGAGAGCTGTAATTCTGCCATTGAGTTTCTGAAGCTTATTCAGTGTTTTGGGAACTTTCATATTTAGAATGGCTTCCATCTTTTCTGGGTTTGCCTTTATACCCTTGTGTGAGATCATGAATCCCAAAAACTTCCCTGCCTTTACTCTAAATACACACTTATTCGGGTTTAGTTTGATATGATATTTGTCTAATACGGTGAGTATTTGCTCGAGGTCCCCGACACGCTATTCTGTTATTTGACTTTTAACAACATGTACACTTCTACATTTTTGCCAATCTGGTGTTGAAATACATGATTCATCAGCAGCCTTTGGTAGGTTGCTCCAACATTTTTTAATCCAAAGGGCATGACATTGTAGCAATAAAGGCCTTCATGGGTAATGAATGACATTTTCTCTTCATCTTCCTTCTTCATGGGGATTTGATGGTACCCCTGAATGGCATCAATGAAACTATAGAGATGGTGGCAAGCTGTTGAATCTACTAATTGATCAATTATTGGTAATGGATAGCTGTCTTTAGGGCATGCTTTATTGAGGTCCGTATAGTCAACTCACATTCTATAGTTCCCATTAGCTTTCTTAACTAACACCACATTAGCTACCCACTCCGGGTGTGTAACTTCCTTTATGAATCTGGCGTCCAACAACTTTTTTGGTTTCTCCGGTAATCACTCTCTGCCTCTCATATGAAAACATCCTTTTCTTTTGGATTACTGGTTTCATTCCTGGTAGAATGTTCAGGCTATGCGATGCAATCCGAGGGTCCACCCCCACAATTTCAGTCGCTATTGAAGCGAAACTGTTAGAGTGTCTAGTAAGAACTTCACTAATGTTTTTTCTAATGTCTTTATTGAGCTCGCCTCCAATTTTGACTACCTTTTCTGCTGTGATTTGTAGTGCTTGGACCCGATTAACAGGCTCTGGATTGGCACCTTATTTTTCTGTCTCTAAAGATGTTAGGGGAAAAGCTTCCAACTGAGGTTTGGAAACCAATTGATAACACTGCCGAGCCATTGACTGATCTTTGAGTATGGTTATAACTCGGTCTTCTAAAGGGATCTTCATGGTCAGCCTTCTAATACTCGTGGTTGCATCAATCTCATACAAGATGGGTATTCTAATGATGCCATTATAAGCAAGTGGAAGATCCACAATGTTGAACAAGGATTGGACTACTTTTGAATCTCCTGTTTCCCGATTGCCAAATTCTATTTCCAGTTCCACTACTCCTATAGGCTGAGTTGTTCCTCCGCAGAAGCTAGTGATGGGATTTTTAATGGTTTTAAGATCATTAATTGAGCCTCCCATAGCCTGGTAGGCACTCCATAAGAGTGCATTGAGAGTGCTAAAAAGCCTTTTCACCAGATAATTTTGGATGTATGCATTTACGACCAAGGCATCATTATGGGGATGCCAAGCATGTTCTTCGTCTTCTAGTCTGAATCTGATAGTTGGCCTTAACAACTGGCTTTCTTCTCTCCGAGTTCATTTCGTCCTTTTCTTTTTAGGCGCTTCTCCTCCAACTATCATATTAATAACTCCAGCCATTTCATTCCGAGCCTTCTTTTTTTCAAACTTATCACCATTCTCTTCTGCGGAGTATTGGTATCTCCTGTTTGCATTAGTAAATTTTTTGAGTTTGCCATTTTGTATTAGTTGCTCTATGGCTCTTTGTAATTCTCAGCAATCATCAGTGTCATGTTCGTATTCTCGGTGATATTGGCAATAGAACCTCTTGTCTATCATTGCTCTTTTGTTAGAACTCGATCTTCTAGGCACGGGTATTCCCACCCCATTTGCTCTAATCCACATAAGGACTTATGATTTTAGAGCATTCAAAGGCATATAGTTTTCAATTTCTTTCCTGAATCCACCTATCGGGCCTCCTGCTGGGCTTTTGAAATAAGGACGTTGGGCTTTAGGTCTTTTTAGCTAGAATCTTTCTTCCCTTTAAAGGGTGGTTTATCATCATCCCGTCGTAGCCTTCTATCTTCATCGAGTTTTATCAGTTTCATTGCCATAGACATGACTTTAGAGAAAGTTGTAGGCTCTTTAGTCATAATCTTATCTTTGAGTTTTCCTAATCATGTCCCATTCTTCATAGCATCTATGGCCACTTTATCACTTAAATTCTCGATCTGCATGGCGACCTTATTGAATCTGTCATGGTAACTGCTTAGTGACTCTGAGGCCTCTTGTTTGCACATTCTGAGATCATTTACATTCTTTGGAGGTGGACTATTAGCGATGAACCAAATTTTGAACTTCTCAACTAACTCTTTAAAGGATGAAATAGAATTCTTAAGAAGTTGATGAAACCACCTTTGAGTAGTCTTAGTAAGTGTGTTGGGGAAGACGAGGCATAGGATCCCATCGTTTACATTTTGAAGGATCATCTTAGTCCAGAGTGAAGAGACATGGATGATCGGATCTCTTGTTTCATCAAATTGATCCAATTGAGGTAGCTTGAATTTAGAGGGGATGTCAGTTTTGACAATCCTGCTTACAAAGGGTGTTGTTCCTTCTAAGACACATTCATCTTCCTTTCTCGGCCCAGTCTGGGCTTTCTGAATTACTTGTTCTACTTTCTGAGCTATCTGGTAGCCATTTAGAGCAGGGCGGCTTATGCTTGATCCTTCAGGATCTTTCTGAGCTTCTTTATCCCTTCCAAGGGTACTCTAAGTTGCCACAAGTTGTATGATCATGTTATTCTTTGGATTAACAGTTCCAGGATTATTTTCTTGAATTAGGGCATTTAGTTATTATTGCATGAGGGCTATCTAGGCTTGGATGTTTTGGATCATTGCTTCCTTATTTGTAGGAGGTAGGTTGAATGTCTGGGCCACTGTGTTTAAATCTAGTGTGTTTGTAATAGGGGTTCCTGGAAGACTTGGAAAAGTTATGGAAGAGATGGGTCAAGTAGTGTGATGTAAAGGAGCATAATAAGGAAAGCTTGTGCTGGGTGTTGTCCATCCATAGGTGACTCCCGAAAGAGGGGTTTGATATGATGGTCCCCCGTGTTGGATGAAAGCTAATGGGTCAATCGGCAAGATGGGGCTAATGGATTAATAAGAGAAGTAGGGGCTGATGGATTGATGGGGGAGTCCGATGTTGATATTGGTGGATTGGCTTAAGTATCGGTAGTCAGTGGTGGGCTGGATGCCATGTTTAGAGTTGTTTAGCTCAGTATATTTGTGATGATTTTGACAAGAGATTCCTATAGACGATGCCACTTGATAACTTGGCTTCAAAACCTCAGAGTCCTGCGATCAAGCAATCAACAAAGAAGTAAGTTGAGATGTGGGGTTTCCCAATAAGCCCTCTGATGCTTAAGTCAGAGAGGGTAGAGAAAGAGAGTATAGAGAGATAATGAGAGAATAAGAACTTAAGAGAATAGAATGAATAATTTGAAGAAAGGTGAGGAGTATTTATAGGAAATGAGATGCTCAAACCTGAGAGGAATAAGATTCTTCGTCCTTGTAGGATTTGTCCTTACTTGAGGTAATTCTTCCTGATCTTGGAGTTTTCCTAATGAGAGAATCTTTTTCCTACTCGAATCGAAACTTCCTTAGCCTGCAAGTCACAGTGCATTAGGAAGATAATTATCAATTTGAATAGGAATATATCGAAGGATATCACAAATAATCATCAATTTATAAATATTTTGTAAATTATACCATCACCAAGATAATGTGCATGGTCAAAGCTTAGAAAAACGATCCCGAAAAAGTTTATAAGGAAAATTTGACTGCTGCAAAGCTAATTTTTAAAGTAACTACATACATAACAAGAATATTTTTTATGTAGTTACCGTCTTGGAAAATAGATTTTCAAGAAACTGTAACAATTTAACAAATAATTAAAAAAAAAGGAATATCATAAGCACATATTCTGGTAGAAATCCAAAATTTCCTCTTTTCAGAATGCAAGAAGTTACCTACAAAAGCAAAATCTTTGGCTGAAAAAAGTAGTACAGTATGGAACCATTAAAAGAAACAATATAAATAACCCTTTTGAGTATTTATCACCGCAAGATAGTTGGAGATACACTACCACTTCTGCTCAAAATTTCGTAGTGTGATCGATTCCTTTCAGCCAATCTCCATGAAGGTCGATAGCTACCAATACCATTAGAGCTCAAGAGCTACCAGTATCCCAACATAACAAAATGCAGAACACAAATAGACTGTAACTATCATGATTAATATTCACCAATTTTATGACCAAATGTCCTTCCAGAGTGCAAGATTTGGTTTCTCTCTCGCATCTGCCACAAACAGAATGAAAACAATTATTACACAAAAGAAATAAATAAATAAATCAGTAATTGTTTTAACACAGGAAACAAAAAAGAACCATTCTAAATATTGACATGCTGTAAGAGAAAAAGAAATATGGTAAAGGGCTTCCAGAATGATTATAATGACAATCAGTACGAAACTGCAGCTGAGCCTTTCCATCAGCGGGATGCCATATCAGTCAGTCGGTGCCTGATAATCAACATATTTTGATCTGTGATAATTAAGATGTCAATTGGTTGTATGTATTCACCATCACAATAGGTAGAATCATACACTGACTGAAATGTTATCATAAGTCATATATGAATGACCATAGAACAAAACACCAATAAATCAATTACATATCATTTTACAATGATCACTGCTCAAAACCCAAACTAGCTAGATTACTTTTTTTTTTTCTTTTCTTTTGAAGTTTTTTCCATTCACTTCCCTGGTCACCCTTTGTCTCCCCTTCCTATAGTCCTATTCTAGATGTCTCTTTTTCCATATTATTATGTCTGATCACAAACCAATATAGACAATTCGTAAAGCGGACACTGATGCAACAATGAACTTAACACTATGCAATTTCTGATTTAATTTGAGCTTACAATGGTCATGAAATATGTCATAGAAACATCACCAATTCAAAGATAAATAAAGAAATAGAAAGCCCATGTATCACACAAACTTACATGGTAATTAAAGCTGCAAATTTGATGCTACAGAGATC
>CATIWM010165287.1:0-18734 GCA_949671775.1 Mallotus repandus | reverse complement strand
GCCCTAATATTTGACCCGTGTGGCGCCTAAACTCCCCCATGTTTAGGCCAGCCAAGCCTTATAAGTCTGCCTCTGATATTAATATCGAATGTTCTCAATCTATAGTCGAGTGTTGGCGAACCTAACCAACCTTGCATGTTCGCCACTAATATTGTTCCTTGTATTCCCACATATGTTTAAGGCACATGATTGTCTTATAGTTTGGATATGCATTCACCGTTCCCACACAATACCTGATCCCACATTTGCCTCACAATTCCCGCATATATCCGAATCTCACTTATGCCTCGTAATTCCCCTATATGCTAGTGCATAGCGCAAGCTACATAAGAACCTCGGGCCTAGGAGAACACGCACTACGAGCACCTTGGCCTCGTAGTGTCCATAGAGCTCCTTCTCTATGGAGACACTGAATTCCTCTTTCCTGAACTCGATGTCCGTCGCCTAGTTTCTCACATAGGGAGCTCACTTAAGGCTGTGTCGTAGAACCATGCACACAAGCCTCGGGGATGGTGGAGTGCTTACACCGAATGTGCCCCCTAAAGAGCATAAGGAGTACCATAAAGGTTACTAGGGGGAGACATCATAATTTTTCACCCATCACACCTTCATAAATTACCAAAGTGCCCTTCAATATACTTTTTCCTTCATGTACGTCCTTGCTCGGCCATATTATACTTTTCTTGTTCATCCATGCCCTTAATATTGGTTAAGGACTCTAAGGGTGCATTGGCCCTAGGGCTCCTTTCGTCGCCCCGTTACAATAAACATATCAAGGAGGAGCCCAGTAAATCATAAATTGATCCAACAAGGAAATTTCAATGATAATAGTCCTCGTAGAGGCCTCATCTCAAGCAACCTCAAGGGCTGGATATAAGGCTCAACATCCATCTCTATAGCCTCATCGAAAGCATCATCAGGAACATCACCTAGAGCCTCAGTAAGAGGAGAATCTTCTCCCACATGCTGTGAAAGCAAAAGATAGTCAATAATGTAAGGAGTAATGAAATAAAGATTAATGACAAGCGTACCTCATATGGATCAGTAAAAATTTGCTATAAGAGATGCTCCTGAATGTACCTTTGATAGCTACAAGAAAGCTCAAGCAAAGATAAAGCATCAAATCCCTAGAGAGCTTCTCTCAACCCTTGACTAGCCATAGTAAAACTATAGAACATTGAGGAATTGCAAATTTAGAAAAAGATGCAGTCAACATGTGGAACCAACATAGCACTGTCAAGGTAAAAAGTAGTTAAAACTTCATCTCGGCATCTTCACTATCATGCACGCCTCTCATTCTTAGACACTTTAGGGTCATTTTTGCATGAACCCCAATATGCATATCAATCACTTTTATGTAAGTCCCAAAATTACACTCATAATGTATGTTCCTTAAAATTGCATCTTGCATTTACTTGAAGCCCACAAACAACTATACGCAATTTCCCTCATAAAAGCTACATGGCACAAACATATAGCACATTTCACTAGATGCTGCACAGTAGCTCTACGTAACACTTTTTACTTGGTGCTGCATAGCAGTTATAGCACATTTTACCAAACGCTACACAATAGCTATAGCACATTTTCAAATTACTTTTCACTAGATGCTCCATAGTACCTATAATACATTTTTAAACATAATTTGCTAGATGCTTTACAGGACCTATAGCACATTTTCAAACACAATTTGCTGGACGCTCCATAGGACCTATAGCACTTTTAAACACAATTTGCTAAATGCTCCATAGGATTTATAGCACATTTTAAAACATAACTTGCTAGACACTCCATAGGGCCTATAACACATTTTCAAATCACAATTTGCTAGATGCTCTATAAGGCCTATAGCACTTTCATACATTCTTTTGCTAGACGCTCCATAGGACTTATGACACATTTTCAATTACAATCCTCTAGATGCTACAAAGGACCTATAGCACTTTTGTACACTTTTTTTTGCTAGACACTCCATAGGACCTATAGCACTCCCCACTTGATACTACACAGTGGCTAAAGCATCGTATATCACCGATTACCGATCTAGAGTCTGCAATCTACATCGAGGTAAGTATCCTTACACTTTAATCTAAAATTGTGTGCTTATTAGCTTTGTCACAATTTGTCTAGCAAACCGTCATAAAGCAAAGTGTTGATACCTAAATTTCAGCAATCTCCTAATAATTTAATGAGGAAGGATTCATGTCAGTCAGATGGCGAAAACTCCTTTAAGATTCTTCCCGGGTGTGCTCAGACTAAGTAGAAACCCAAAAAACACCTAAAAAACTAAAAATACATACCTAAACCTTAAAAAAAAACCAAAATAGGCCTTAAAAAGGTCAAAATGGGTGAAGGGATGCCCAAGAAGGCCAAGGGTCGAGCTAACTCATAACCCATGAATGAGGGTTGGCAACCCACGCCCATGGGTTAATCGACCCATAATGGCCTTATGTGGGTCAGGCGACCCACAAGCGTGAGTCTAGTTCCACGCTCATGGGTCATAAACCCACCCCCGTGGGTCATGAATTCACACTTGTGGGTCGTGACCCTACAGCCTTAAAATGCAAATTTTTCACCTTTTGGGAGAATTTTTGGCTTATTTTCTCAACAATCTATCGTAGAAAGAGAAACCTCTATTGATTTAGATGACTTGGGACACTCTCTCTGTCATCTAAAGCCTCTCATTTACACTTGAAGACCCCTTTTCTCCTAAACATTTAAACCAAAAAAAATATTCCTTTTAGGGTTTAGATCCAAAATCCAAACCCACCTTCTTCTAAGTCAAAACATGCTATAAGGGTAATCATTCGATCCCTCTGAGGATCTCCTAATTTCCTTTATTAAAATTTTGCATTTATCGCATATTTTCTCCTTCTACTCTTTTCTTGCATTTTATATCATTTTGGCATTTTATTTTACTTTATTTGGATTATTTATTATCTTGTGATGAAATTGTGATTTTGTGGTGATTTTGAAGTTTGGTTATAAGATATGTAGAAGGAGTGTGTAGTTCAGATGATTCTAGGAGTGTTTGCATTCATTTTTGCATTTTCATCATTTTTACCTTTGAGATAAGTACAATTTTGGTTCATGTGGTTCCTATGGTTTTTTTTTGGTTTTTAAGTACCATATCTTTTACATTTTTTTTATACTTTAGTACCCTTCTAACTAATATCATCATTATTTTATAAGAAAAATTAATATAATATTAAATTTATTCTATAAATGATTTGCCATCAATCTAACCGATTAGTTATTTTTAAGAAAATATTGTAATTTTATTTTAAAAATCATTTATTTTATTCATAATTAAATTAAAAATACATCTAAATTGAATTTTTTGTGAGATTATTGTAGTTAGGGGAATAATATATTGCTCATTATATGATTTTATCATTGAAAATGCATATTATTTTTACATTAAAGCATAAATTTTAAATAATATATGTTAGAAGGGTACCAAATTATAAAAAAAAGTGAAACATATGGTACTTAAAAATCAAAAAAATCACAGGACCATTTTTGCCAAAAGGCAAAACCATAGGGAGCAAAATTGTAGTTATCCCTTTTTCCTTTTATATAGAAAATGGGTATTTCGTTGCTAAAGTTAGCATTTTTATTAATTTTGTTACTTCCTTTATTTTCTTTTTTGATAAATTTGTCATTTTTACTTTTATGGTAAAACTTGTGTTTTTATCGTTTTTATTATTATTATTTCCTTTTTATTATTTTTATAATTTTTATTTTCTTTTTTGATAAATTTTTTATTTTTTATTATAAATTCCACATTTATGGTAAAAATAGCATTTTTATCATTTTTATTACTTTATTTGCATTTTTGCTATTTTTATTATTTTTTTGTTGCTTTTTGATAAATTTACTAATTTTATCATAAAGTTGACATTTTATGGTAAGAATAGCATTTTTATCATTTTTATTATTTTGTTTGCATTTTTTTTATTTTTATTATTCTGTTGCTTTTATGATAAATTTATTATTTTTATCATAAAGTTCACATTTTTATGGTAAAAATATTATTTTTATCATTTTTAGCATTTAATTTGCATTTTCTTATTTTTGTTGTTGCTCTTTTTGATAAATTTATTATTTTTATCATAAAGTTAACATTTTTATGGTAAAAATAGTACTTTTTCATTTTTATTATTTTTATTGTCTTTCTTAATGAATTTATTAGTGTTATCATAAAGTTCACGTTTTTATGGTAAAAATAATATTTTTATTATTTTTATTATTCCATTTGCATTTTTATCCTCTTTATTATTTTCATTGCATGTTTATTATCTTTGTCATTTTGATTTTTCTCTTTTGATGAATTTACTATTTTTATCATAAAGTTAATATTTTTATGGAAAATAGCATCTTTTTCATTTTACTATTTTATGTGAATTCTTATTATTTTTGTTATCTTTTTTGGTGAATTTATTTATTTTTTTATAAAGTTCACATCTTTATGGTGAAAATAATATTTTTATCATCTCTATTATTTTTATTATTACCTTTTATTATCTTCTTTGGTAAATTTATTAGTTTTATATTTTCTTATCATAAAATCATATTCTTATAATAAAAATGACAACTTTGCGCCAAAGTCTCTAAATTTCAAAATCATGCATCGTGCATTTTCATTAGCATCTTTGTTTGCTTATTTGCTAAATTACTTTTTATTATTTCAATTATGGATGAATGATATAATATTGCTCTAAATGTGATGTGTACTTGCATGTGCATGAAATCTAACCCTTATTTTGCAGGATTAATCCTTAATCCCGATTCCCCATTTTATTTTCTATTTTGAATGTATTTATTAGAATAGCTTTTCTTCAAGCGTGTAATCATTAATCCCTTTCCCCATTTTAATTTTTCTTTTGATTATGTTTATTTGTGTGTTTATTTTATGTATTATTCCTTGCATGCTTGTGTGCTACTTGCTATCCTACTTGCTACTTGCTTAATTGTTTGCATCATTACTTGCTTAATTGATGTGATTGATGGATGTTTGTTTGTTTATTTATTTATTTATCTAGAGATGAATATCCAAGTATCCCGCTTCCAATTCTCAAATCAAATTGACTAACAATCGAATGTAGTAAATGCATCATAAAACCGAAACTAAGGTTAAGTAATGGGTAATTAAGTAATGTATAATAAGAAACAGGATAAGTAACTCCTACCCTCCGAACTCGGAATCTCTGGTTGGAAAAGTGGGTTCTTAATTCATGTTCACCCGATTAAAATCAGGTGGCGACTCCAATCTACAAAGCATATTCAAGCAAACCTTCCCACATTAATAACAACCAATATATGGTCACCATTAACCAGTATGCCTTGATATCACATTGATCCTGTCCCGATCCGATAGTCGATCATCAAAACAAAACGGAAGAGGTGCATACAGGGGGGCAATTGTAAGCACCTAATTTTTGGACGATTTGATTTTGGATGTGATAGAAGATCCAATGATGAAACTTGACTATAAAATTAAATTTATTGAATCTGATTTATTAGTTTTGGATTAAATTGTAAATTCTTTTTTTAGGACTTATTTTTAAATTTTTTTTAAAGCTTGTTATTTTTTTGTAAAAATAAATAAATAAATAAAATAATGAATTTTCAAAAGAAAATTTTCAAAAAAAAAAGAAGGAAAAGCAAAGAAAAAAAATGAGAAAAGGAAAACAAATGAATTAGGCGGAAGTTGGACTTCCAAAGCACATTTGAATGAAAAAAAGCGGCTGAAGCCTTTTGACAAAAGAATTATTTTGATTGGCCTAAAGGGTTTCAAATTGGCCGAAGTGGCCATTTCTCTTCAAATTATTTTGATCGGAATCGATCGGTACCCGCACAATTTTTTTATTATTATTATGTTTTATTATTTATTTATTTTTATTTTTTATTAGTTATTAGTTTTTGTTTTATTTGATAAATATATTGATATATGTGTATTTATCATATGATAATAAAAATAAATTATATTTTTATTATTATTATCCTGCACCCAATTTAGAGTTACATGGTGTGGTGTTTATATACACTCAATTTTCTTTTCATAGATGAGGCATTTGAACTTTCAATTCTTTTTTGTACCCTTTTCTGATTCTAGCTGTGAGTCTAAACACCATCCTTTCTTTTATTTTTCACATTATTTTTCCTAGCTTTTAGTTCTTTTCTCTACCCTTTCTGATTTTAACTGTGAGCCAAAAATACTCTCTACTCTTGTCTATTTTTCACGTAGTTTTTTTAGTTCTTTGCTGCTAATAAGATCAAATAAACCAAAACTCACCAACAACACAAAATCACAAACTATTCTATCAAGGGTGTTCATCTCTTCTGAGGAGAATCAATACTGCATCCATCAAATCATATTTTCTTCTACTCTTTTCGATTTATTTTGATTGGTTATTTTTTTTATATTTTTATTGATTTTATTTTATTTTTATTTTACTAATCCTTATCTTTTTTTATTTTTCTCTACTTCATGATGGATGGGATGACATGAATCTATTGTGAAAGAAAACTAGCCATGGAGAAAATCCTAACCAAAGTCGAAGAGTCAAGATGAGCCTTTTAGTTTACGTAGTTTTTCTTGTTATTTTATATTTTTGGTATTATTTTAATTTTTTTGTATTTTGTTATTATTATTTGGGGTTGTAATTAATTTTTATTTTTATTTTCAGTAGATCATTATAATAGCCCCTAATAGTGGGAATAGTGGAATCATATATGTGTGTGTTGTGTGTCTTATTTTAATTGATTGGTTAGTAAAATTAGAGTTTCAATTAGGTAATTAATTAAAATCAATGGTTGTAAAGATAATTAGGGTTTTTATGTTGCCTAAGTGAGAGAATGTTGGAAATTTTATTATATTTTGGGTTGCCCTTAATTATGAGATGTTTTGATTTATGAAAACCGATTGAACAAATATAGTGTAAAAGAATGGTGGAGAAGCCCAATTTGTGCTTAAAGTGATCATTTGTGTTATGGGCTTATATGCACCTTAATGGGCTGGTATGGTAAGGCGGTAAGTGTAGGCCTAATCCTACTAGGGTTATTAATGGGGTAAACCCAGAGGATTTTCTATAAATAGGCTAAAGTATCATCTCCATCTCGAGAATCAAATTTTGGCTTATCCCATTGATAGCCGCCTATGTGTGAGAAGGATAAGAGAGGAAGATCTAGTCTTCTATTTTCTTAATACTAATTATTTTTATTTTATTGTTTATGGTGTAGTGATGATTTAAAGAAGAGATCACTACATCAAACATGAACTAGGTACACAATTTCTTCTGCTAAATATTAACAATTATATTGTTGGGTGTTTTAAATTTATGTACTAGATCCTATAATTTACTTACATAAGTTTTCTAAAACTGAATTAACAATCTCTCTTTAGCAAGGTTAATCTCACTAGCAAGCATCAAGAAAATCTCATTATATAACTTAATCCTCATCTTCATCATACAACAAGATTAAATCTAACTTGAAAGGCATTCAGCAAACTTATGGAGGATTAGATCTATGCAAGCTTTCTTAAGTCATAGAAAGATCTAATAAGTATTTGTGGGTCTATCGAATCTACCATCTCTCAATGCATAGATTCAAACATGGATTGCATTTAGCCATAGTACAGTACTCAATAATACTCAAGAAATACAATATGCAAATTATAAACAAAAACTAATATATTAAATGAACTTAATTCAAATGGTTTTCCAAAATCCCAACAACATAAAAGTACTTAGCCATTTATGGCTATTAAAACCAACATTCAATATTCAAATTACACACAAGAGATTAAAATAAGGAAAAGAGGAAGAAATGTTATCCAAAGGAGCTTGAATCTTCAGGTGGATCTCTTTCCTTCAGCTTCTTTTTCTCCTTTTTCTCCTTCTTCTTTTTTCGTCTCTCTTATGTGTTGTTTCTTATGAATAATCCTCTTTCTCCTTGAGAGAATATGAGAGCATGTGTATATTATGTGTCCTCCTCCCCAAGTAATTTGTGCCTTTGTCTTTTTAGCCCTTCTAAAACATGTCCTTTCATCTCCCCTTAGATATTTCTCAGAATCACTACACATTAGAATGTTATGTGCTGGAAATGACAAAGTCGCGATCTTGGAAGTTCCGTACTCTTATAGGAAGGGCTCTCGCACAAAGGTCACACTTGTGCATAAGCCGCGCTGGCAACTGAAGCAACCTGATGAAAGGGTCACACTTGTGCATTGGCTGCATTGGCGATAGAAGAGGCTGGCCTAAGGAAAATGCGCTCAGGGGCCGACATTTTGACATGTCCGCGATCGCGCACTCTACTGTGATCATGCCAGAAGATAACTCTGTATCACTCTGCTCCTTTTCTTCTTCTTTTGGCTCCATATTTCACTATATTTTGCACAACACATCACACGTGCACCACTGGTCTCTATCAGCTGATGATAACAGAAAGTGATCCACTATGATTCCACTTAAGTTATAGGGTGATCGATTCAGATTCATTACCCTTAGCCTCGACTAGCATATGAGTTATCAAAAGAATGCTAGACTTACTAACCGAAGTCCATCGCATTCTTGCTAAAGGAGCCTTTAGCCTTTTACCTTTGACTTAGCTCATGTAAATAAACTAGTAGAAGCTTCCCTTATGGTCCCTCTGAGCTCTTCATGCTAACATTCTCTTGATGATATTTGCTTGATTTAACACTCAGATTGTCCCTTTTCAAAGATTTAACAAAATAAGTCGAGACTTTAACTAGATTATGTATGTACATCTTCAAATGAAATGAGTGATAAACCTTTAAAAGGATTCTATATGACCTCTAATAAATGTGTCGATTGTTGACATAGCATGGATTAAGACTGATCCCTCATGCTGACCATTTTCCATTGTGCACTCGATTGCATATAAACTATGAACATCATTTGTGATACTATGGTGTGTATACTATGTCAACATTATATGTTTACTTTGGGTCATACCAAATACCCTTCTTTAGTTTATCATTTGTATCTTTTCTTGATCAACACATATAGCCTAGTCTGAGAGCAGAACCATAGTCCCCTATTGACTACCGGATCAAAACCCATCTAGGAAAGAAACTAAACAACCTCACGGGAAAGAAACTAAACAACCTCACGGAGTAATAAGTTGGAAGGAAGAGCTTGTATGTGGTTGGTTTATTCCCTGTGGAGGAAATACTAACCTATTTTATTATATTCTTTTTGAACATGCATACATAGCTATTGATGCCAGCGACATCGACTCGGCACTCTTTAGATCACAGACCCTTTTTCTTATTACAGGAAAACAAATGGTTAATGAGGGGAGTACTAAAAGAGCTTAAGGATGGCATAAATGCACTTACAACCCTTTACTCGTGTAGGAGAAATAAGGAGTTACCACTCGGTATCACCCGAGAAATTATTCATTTAAGGATTACGGCAAACTCGGATCCCTCGCTTGGAACTGCATTTGCCCATTGGATAAAGCATTAGGCTCGGATGTCGATGTTAGTATGATTAGGCTCTTTATATTCGTGGTATCTTCATGCTACACAAATGTTAAGTAGGGCCGACCTTACTAGTTTTATACAGTGCTTCTAAGAAATATGTACTATTGTAGATCAACTATTACATGCAAATGCAAACACAATATACACACAAGCATATAAGAATATATCATATGCATGAACATGGTATAATACATGAACAAATATAAAATACATATACATGTTATGGCATAACAAATATACATGTGGTATAAACATTGAACCATGACATATTTATAATCATAGCATAGAATGATGGAAATAGCACATAATCATGCAAATATAATAATACTATATGATGTATGGATCACGTAATTATGGCAATCATGAAATATAAGGCAAACATTTAATTTATAGCATGGTAATTATGGCAAATATCATATTATAGACAAATATAAATATGCTAAAAAAGAAAATAAATTAAAAGAGATAAAAAAATATGAGAATGACTAACACGTTTATGAACATCCTCTCCATAAATTGCTCTATATTCCGAATTTTGGGGCCATAAAACTTTTTATTTGAAAAATAAAAGAAAATAACTTTAAAAAACCAAAATAATGGAGAAAAATGTAAAATGCTTGAAAAATATATTAAAATGGACAATTTTAGGGATTTAAATTGACAATAGTCTAGAAAAGTATTTAAAGATAAATTTTGGTTACTTTTGTGAACCATTAATTCATAATATGAGTTTCCATCAAATTAGACCTCAAAACATCAATTTTGTACCTTGGATGGATATTTCCTACATCATAAATTATTGAACAATTAACCAAATCATTTATTTAAAAAAAACTAGAAATTTAAAGGAATTGTGATCCACATTCTTACATTTGAATAACTTTTATGATCAACCAAAAACACAATATTAACAAATATATGTCATAAAAAGGTATTAACAAAGTAATTTTGAAAAGATTATAAAGAAAATGTAAAGATAAGACATATTGAATTCCTATTCATTAAAGAAAATGCAAAATTCCATATTTAATAAAAAGTAGAAAATGAAAATTATTTATTCATAAAAATATGGAAATTCAGGTAAGGAAAGGGTGTAAAGAAAAACCAACTTATTAATAATGAGAAAATAAAAAGATTCACTAATTAACCAATAAAACAACAAAAATAATTTAGTTTATTTTTGGTATTTTTTTGCTATATAATACCAAAATAGGCACAAACTAGGCATGAATTACAAAGGTAAGTTCAATATATTGATCTCATAACAAGATAAAGCACAAATAATAATAAAATAAGGACATACAATTACATATTAGAGCAAATAAATAGAGAAATTTGAGGAATAGAGATTGGAAATTAACAATATAGAATATAGAACATAAATAACAAGAGAAATAGATTGAGGAAATGATGATTGATAGAATATAACATGAATTAGGAACTGATAAACAATATATAGTAAGAAATGCTTGTAAAGTAAATTAAAATAAAAATAAATGTTAGTAAAAGTTATTAAAAGTTAGTAGAGGTTATTAATTGATAGGGTTTGACAACTCTTTGATTGCATGTCCATCATTAAATCCAACTTTAATACAAGATTTGATAGGGTAGATGTTAGACTTGATCATTTTGATCAAAGAATGGATTATGTTGAACATGACATTCACTACCTCTACTCCTATCATAATCTTCAATGCACTTGGCCACCACCTCCTCCTCAAGAAATTATGAAATTATTGATGATCTATAAATTCTTGAAATATTTACTATCTCGATTAGATCTTAGTGCTGTAATATTTTTACCAAGTTGATTTTGTACTTAAGTTTTAGAAATTTTGAACTTTTTTAAAAGACTGCTAAGGTCATTTTTCAAAACTCTGAAGGCCGATGATGAAAGTAGAAAAATATCTCACTAACAAATGAGATTGATCAAGAATGATTATTGAAAAGCAAGTTCAGAGCCATTTGAAACACTAAAACCTCACATGAATACCAAATTGAACCTTTTTTAAACTAATCCTAACCCCGAGAAAGAGGTTTCAATGATTGAGATTAAGAAAGTTTATGTCGAGTTTGTTTATTGAGTCAATTAGTAAAGTCTTGAAAAAGACTATTTTTATGTTTGTAGTGTCTGTTTTTCAAACTAGTTTTCAGTCTGGGAGCTTCTGTTTAACCTCAGGAAGCCCTAGGATGAAAAGTCAAATTTTTGTCGACGGACCTTTCTGGAGGTTAAATCAAGTCCCCAGAGTTGAATTTTAGTCTGAAACTGTCTTTTAAAATTACAATGTCAGTGTGGACCACTTGGCAAAAGTTAAATTTTTGACATCTGGCGGTTAAATCGAGTCCTACACGTCTAATAAAATAATGCACAAATCCCTATAAGTAGTCACCAAGCAAAGAATATTTTATTTTAGAATATTCTTTGACAAGTGTCAACCTAGGATTTATTCTAGTATATACTTTTGTCTTTTAGTGCATAATAATACCCCTTTAAGTTGTAAACTTATTACAACTTTGCCATCAAGCCTTAGTCTATAAATAAAAGGGTTGATGAAGAATTTTGGTGAGGAGAGCCAAGCATTAGGAGAGAGAACATTCATGTAGCAAAAAGATAGAGTGAGAAAATTAAAAAAAAAGAAAAAATAAGCCTAAACTATGCCACAATAAAACCTCCCCTTATCCACCCTCTTCCCCTCACTTTTTTCTACTCAATACCCACTTAATCTTTAGCCTAAACACTCTCCCAAACATCCATTAATCCTCCCATAATTAAAAAACAACAAATCAAATTAAACCAAAGCTTATAGCAACCCAAAATCACCAAAAAATAACATATTGTTCACTTTACTCGCTTTCAATCTCAATTTTTTTTATCTTAATCTTGTTTTTGGTGAATTTAATATCATATTCTGAGGCTAAAGACTTTCTAAACTCAATTCTCTTCATCTTGGGTTCAAATTCTTGGATTTGGTGCCTTAGTTTTTTAATTTTTTAGCAAAAGAGTAAAGTTTTTACTTTTTTCAGGTGGGGATGACCGGAAATGGACCATGAACACCCTACCAGGGTGTTGATGGCCCAAATACGACTATCCATATGAATTCCAGGTATCCATGGATGAAATTCGGATGTTTGTGCTCACCCCCCAAAATATTCACTCCTTGCTTTGAAATGACTCCAATGATGGCCCTAATGACTCATATGCATTTCTATAATGATTATACATCATTATAATGAGTCTAAAAGGTCCTCGGATGATCAAATTTATTATTTTTTTATTTATTTTTATTTTTAAAATATTTTCCTTTAATACTCAACTTTTGGTTTGAAGCTTTTGCATTCTTTTCCTTATTTTGATTTTAATAAAGCTTTTGGTTAAGTATCAACATTGTGTTGCTATCGGTGTTTTCTTGATTGTTATTTGATGATTATGAATTGATTTTATGTTAATTTAGTGACCAAATTTTGGATATTTTGTGTCTTGAATTTTGTTAATTAATTTGTGACAATTTGTAAGTCTAATTTATTATAATTGAAAGTTTTGTGTGTTGTGATTATATTTGTGTTTTATTTGTGCATTTTGTGATCATAATTAACCTTTAATGGTTAATTTTGTACTACTATGAGGCTTCAATGTGATCTATATGCGTTTTATTAAATATTTCTATATTTAAGTGATATTTTTGAGTCGATTTTATGAATTTTAAGTGTTCTCAGTTTAGTAAATATTTATTTTCATTGTTTTTATTGTTTTATGTTCATTTATGCACTTAGATGCATCAATTGATCATTATTGGTTAAATTGGTTTATTCTCAAGTATTATTCATCATTTCCTTGCCTCTTTTTTATTTTTAATCAATTTTCCTTTATTTTATCACTTTATTATTGTCTCTAATTAATTTTCCCTTTTTATTTATTATTATTACCAACCAATTTCTCTATTTCTTGCATTTTTTCATTTCATGCATTTTGATGCGCTTGATGCATATCATATGCCTTTTGCATATCACTACCATGTGTGTGAATCATTCTTAGATCAATTAGAAGCATTTTGCATGAATCCCGACATGCATCACTACCATTCTTGCATGAATTTTAGAATTGCATCATGTTGCATGCACCCCAATTTGCATCATTCATCATCTTTGCATGTACCCAAAATTTATTTAATGCTTGTATGAGCATGCATTTATATATATATATATATATATCTCTTCTTACTCAATCTCCAAGCGCAATATCTCAATTACTAACATTACCAGCTTTAAAAACTACTAACATTTATTTTTATTGCAATTTATTTTTCAAGCATTTTATAAATTGTTCGTATATTATATTGCTCATTATCAACTCATAATCTGAATCTCTACACTCAATCTCTCATTCTCTACATTATTTCATGTTCATTTTTATATTTATTTTTAATTATTTAATTACAATCCCTGCTTCCAATTTCATTTATTTTATCTTTTTTTAGTTAATTTTATATTATCATATTTGTTATCTCTATAATCTCTATAATTATATACTCTCCATCCCTAATTTTATTCTCTATACATGTTCAATTTACAATTTTATGCCTATTTTTTATTTCTTTGCTTTAATTATTTCATTATAATTGTTCAGCTTTTATTTATTTATTTTTGAAGGAGCTTTCCCCCTGTCTAAGTGATAGGAATCCTTCATCATTGTATTTTTGAGGGACCATCAAAATTTGGATATCAACAATTATGTACCTGCTACGTGCAAGAATATTATTTCTATTTCTTGTTTGGACAAGGAAGGTTTTAAGTTTATTATTAAGAATAATAAATGCTCTATTTATCATGATAAGATTTTCTATGGATATGCTCCATGAACTAATGGTCTTTATGTTTTAAACCATAAAGACACTAATGAAAATTCAATTTATAACATTGATACAAAAAGGTTTAAATCTATTGATTTAAACATAACCTATCTTTGGCATTGTCGTTTAGGCCATATAAATGAGAAATGTGTTTCAAAACTCCACCAATATGGACTCTCAAATTCATTTGATTTTGAATCATTTGAAACATGTGAATCTTGTTTAACAGGAAAAATGAATAAGACACCTTTTACTAGACATAGGGAGAGGGTTGAAGACTTATTGGGCCTTATATATTCTTATTTATATGGTCTATTAAGTTCCACTACTAGAGGAGATCTTCAATACTTCATTACTTTCATAGATATTTTTAGTAGGTATAGCTATGTCTATTTAATGAAACATAAATGTGAGTCGTTGTTGACGCTAGCAGGTCCAACTCGGCACTGCTTGGATCATGATCCCTTTTTCCTTGCTATAAAAAAATAGAGGGAATGTGAGGGGAATATTGGAAGAGCTTAGGGATGGAATAAGTGTACGTATAACCCTCCACCCAGCGAAGAGAAATAGGAGTTGCCACTCAGTATCACCTAAGAAATTATTCGATTAAGGATTAGGCAAACACGGATTCCTCGCTTGGAGCTACATTGTATTCGGATGTCGATGTTAGCAGGAGCATACTCAATATCTTAGAGGCATCTCCATATCGCCCGGATGCTGAGCAAGGCTAGCCTTACTAGTTATATACAATGCTTCCAAGAAATATATACCATTATAGATTAACCATTACACACAAATGCAAGCACAATATATTCACATAAGTATACAATAACAATAATTATTTAATAAAATGATGCATGAGCATGGCATGATGCATGGACATATTAATCATAATAATAAATATATAAATATGGGAAAATATGATGAATGATCATGACAAATATAGAACTAACATAATATACATACACATGACATGGCAATCCTAATGGCATTGTCACACCTGTCTCACATAGCCCGAGGTAGACGGCTAGTATCTCCTCTTGTCTCATATAGCCAGAGATGGAAACTAGAGCTTACTCTTTTATACTCTTCAAATCATCTTTAATAAAATTAAATAAACTGGAAACTTAGTATTTTATTTAAATATAAATATTTATATAGACATAACTCGAGTTCACATTGAAATAGTTGTAAAAATTTAAGTTAATAATAGTTTAGTATACAATTTATAATAACATGTCTATAAAAGTTTTAAACTTAAAATGTACAATATAATAACCACTAAAATGAGAGCAATACTAGAGCAAGCTTGTTAGCCCAACCTTAATAATCTATCTATAAAACACCCTTAGATCATAGGTCCACTATCAAGCCTTGCTATTTGGAAAGATTTTGAAAACATAGAAAAATGAGTAGATAAATGCTCAGTGAATAGATATTACAAGCATAAAATAATTTATCTTAATTAAACATAATAAACACCTTAAATCCAAAATACTAGAGTATTTATAACCAAATTATAATTCATTTAAAGCATCAAATCCAATCTTGCTTTCAAACATATTCAAAACTTAATCAATTAAAACACGTCTCTTTGCAAACATCAATACATCCTTTCAATCAAAATAGCATTCACTTAAAACATTAAATCAATACTTGCTTTCAAACTTGTGCAAACGCAGCCAAGTCAAACACATGCTTTTATAATATTGATATAAGCTTCCATGTGCATTAACCAACCCTATAGCAAACATCAACCCAGCCATAACATACAGGCCATCACAAACTCACTCTCAAGGTGCACTTGAAGGCTAACCCTTCAACTACATTAGCACAGAACGACCCTTCTCCCTTCACTGTCCTGCAGTCAACTGTTCTGTTGTCTATTGCACAATAACAACCAACACAATAACAATTAGCACACTCACACAACTCATATAGAGTGGTAATACACAAAACCAAATGTCATTTTCATTAATAATCAATCAAAACAATTATATCACAGTTGTAGCTCAACAAAGCATTCAAAATAAAACCATCTCTTATTATAATCCAAAGGTACAAAACCAAGATAATTAGAAATTTAATTAAACTAATAAGTATATAAAATAATCTCAAATCTTATTGTAAAAGAAATCATAAAACTGTGAACTTATAAACATTGCTCTTTCAAAGCTTGTATAGTTTAAGTAATTCAAGTAGTAACAAAACTAAACTGAAACAATTCTTGTACATCAATTCATATTTATAAAAAATCATTAAAAATCTCATCTTTCTACTGATATAAAGTGATTTTAAGGGCTTGAACATCTACTCACCAAAACAGCCTACAAAACACACCCAATCAATTCACCGAATTGCTTAGTTGGTACCTCCACTTTCCTTACCTTTTCCATTACCTAAAGTATGAAATTTATTTATAAATCATCAACATAACAATCCCATATATTGATCTAATCATGCAGCCCCCCAAAATACATGAAAAATATGCAAATTAATTTAATTCTACAAATCAGCTCCATTAACTCTAAAACGGTTATTTTTAGACCTAACTTAGAAAAATTATTTTGACCTGTGGAAAATGAATTTTAGCCTCTAATTTTAATTATAATTATATATATATGTCTAGTAACTTTAATAAAAAATTTACTTCATTTGGAAAACTATAGAGGGAGATATGGATAGCTGAACATAACCAGGTCTGTTTACTCTGATAAATTGAGCAATAAAAAGCTCAGTTTTGTTAGACTATCATACATGCCAAATCAGCTCCAACTAAAAGCTAAAAATTTATAGAGGACTCTTTAAATATTTCATATCATCAAATAAAACTTAATTTGGATCTTTCTAGCTCATGATATGATCGAATTACAGAGACTAATAAACTAGACTTTAAGAACCCGAAATATGCAACTTAAGAACCCTAGATTAAATTAACCAAAACAATAAAATTAGTTACTAATTCAATCACCACAAGCTTTTAGGATGAAAATTACAGCCTAAAAGGTGTTTTTGATCCTCAAATTTCACTTGAAAAACTAGCCAAAGCTTGGAAAATCAACCAGCCCTTCTTGTTCTCTTCCTTTTCTCTCTTTTCTCAATATCTATGGCTGCCCACTTAATGACCACGGATGGAAGAGGATGACAGCCCCAATTAGATAAGGAAAATTTTAAAATATCCATTTATCCTTTTAATGAAATGAATAAACTTCTCTTAAATCCTTAGGCTTCCAATTGTGCATTCTAGGATGGCTATTTGTTTCAATTGAGTCTAAATCATCCTAAAATTTTTAATACTCATTCTTTACTTCATTTTTATTCCTAATCCCTTTTATTCTCACAATTTCACTCATTTTGAGTGAAATAAATTTTAAAAATTCTCACTCTTTTATCGAGTACAAGTCATGGCTTAAACCAATACACTAATCTAACTATATGCAATACTTAACTTACACTTAAAGGCACGAGTTTTCTATAACTATATCTATATATATTGACTTATACTTAAATTTAATCTATATATATATATATATATATACTATACTCGGCATATTTGAATTTGGTTAAGTTTCTTTATGATATGGTAAGGTTGATCACAGAAGGTAGCTAGGATAATCTTCCTAGATTAATGGAATCTGTGGATGAGATTTCAGAAAATCTAGAACTGGAGGAGGCTATTTTGTCGAAGCTAATCTATACTCTACCATCTTGGAATTGGGTAATATTCTTTATTTGGGTGTTAGGAGGTGTTTGCTCAGGTTTTTCAGGTATTGGCTCAGTAGCATTGTCCAAGATCCATTCTTGTGGAAGTGTTATTTCGTTCCATTGGATAGGTTTAGGAATGACTACATTGGATCTAGTCATGTCTGTTTGTAAGAGCAGAGTTTCTCCTTTCTTACCGTGAAATCTACTTTTGGTGTTAAAAGCAGACATTATGACTTTATAATGGACTTTAAAAACCAATGCAATGGGGATCGATCCTTCCTCCATATTATAATTATGGGTTTGGATTTGTAAAACCAAAGACTTTAAAATATTTTTGTCATTTAAAGAAATAGAAAAATTGGGATAACAATTAAAAGATATTGGACCTTTACAGAGACTGGATTCTATAGTTCCTAGAAGGGAAGATTCAAAGTCTTTAATTTATTGTTTACTTGTATCAGAGCCTAGGGGGGGTAGAAGTAATTTATTGTTTGCTTGTATTCATGCTAATGACAATGTTTAGAGAGTGGTCTATACACTGAGTCCTTTGGTCAAAGGTGGTCCCGGTCGTAAGTCCCAGGAGAGGCAGTGAATCCGTTGGTTTAGCCAGTGAGTTATAGGTGTATACCCAGTTCTGTAACCATTTTCCTTACCATGTATCCAATCTT
>CATIWM010165257.1:0-13458 GCA_949671775.1 Mallotus repandus | reverse complement strand
CCAGTTATTAAAATTATTTCTAAAATAAAATAGAATAAAATAATTATGATTATTAAAATCATTTACTTTTCTCGATATTATTATATCGAGTCTCTTTAAAATTTCTTAAATCAATTTAATATGAAATCTCGTATAAAACATTTAAAATATTTATTTTGGTGGAAAACTGGTAGAACCCTAAACCATTATTCTAATAGTCTTTCAGCTCTCTTAATCCAAGTGATTGCCGTCCCGAGAGCAAAACATCAACCGAGTTACTGCCACAATCATTTCACTTATTCCATATTGGATGTCCTGGGAGCAAAGCATCAAACGAGTTACATCCCTTTTTCACATCATTACCGGCCCGAGAGCAATGCATCAACCGAGCTCAGTCATATACATATATATCATAAACTATATATTACCCGTGCGCACGTGGTCCTAGTGATACCCACTAGGTAGCACGTTCTACCATTATCTCCAAATCAAATTTGGATTATAAATATTTAAATCAAATAAATAATTAATTCATAAAAAGAATGAATAAATAAGTAATTAAATAAATAAATAATCATATCTTTTTAAACATGCGATATTTTTAATCACTAGAAAATTTCATTTAAACGCACACATCACACATCTTATAAAATCAACTCACAGGTGGAGCGTACCGGGCGACGCGTTCTTTGCTGCCCTGGTACTACTGCTCGTGCCCCGGAGTTCTCTAAAATAAATAATATTTATTTAAAATATGCTTGTAAAATAATTAAATGAATTCATGAAACGAAGGAATGACGAAACTGATGCTAATCAGATTCAGAATTACGACACAGGTCGATGTCACGATTTACTAGAAATCTACCAAAAATTTGACAGAGTTTTTCTTGTAAAACGGACAACCCTCTACTCAAAGTAGAGTCGACCCTACAAGAAAACACACTTCGAATATTTCCAAATCACCAAATCTCAGGTTGGGCCTCCGAACTATACCAAATGCCCAACCGAGAACCAATTTCACAATAATCAATAAAATAATAAAATTTTTCAATAAATCATAAAAATCTCATTTAAATATCACAATTCAAATTATTTCCACAATAAATTATAAAATATATTTATTTTCAAATAAATAGTAAAATTATAGCTTATATTTAAATTTTCGTTAATAAACATATATAATTCAAATCTTATAATTAAATTAATATTTATTGCAAATAATCATTTAAATTACTTAAATACATTATAAAATTTACAAATAACTCAATTAAGCTTAAAATAACAATTAAACTTATTATTCATATATTTTTCTAAAATTACTAATAATTAACTAAAAATAGGAAATAATTCATAAAAATTATTTTTATACCATTTATTACTCAAATACTGTTTAAAACATATTAATTTACATTAATTTTAACAAAAATATAAAATTCACTAATTTTTCCAAAAATCCATTTTTTCACATAAATATTCAAAAATTTATAATAAAACTTCTATACATAATTTTAATAAACTTTCTTCATGAAACTTGTTCAAAATATAACAAAGAATTTATTAAAAATATAAAATTTTTCCGACCCGGGACTGTCCGGAACAGTATCATAAACAGTAACTCCGAACCCGGAAAAATTCAAATTTTTCAGAAAAATAAATAAAAATCATATTTGGATAGCTCACAATCTCTACAACAATCAGTACTAAAGAAATTATCTCAAATAAAATCAAATTCAAGCTCAAATCAACAAAAAATCTCAAAATATTCAAAATTGAATTATTGATAAACGGAGTAGTTACCGGAGTTCAAACTCGAAATGGTTTGAAGATTTGACAAGCCCGGAGGACGAGCTTTCAAAAGAGATCAACCTCGCCGGCTGAGGTGGCCGGAAACAGCGCCGGACAAAAATGGTAAAAAAGAAGAAGAAGAAGAAGAAGAAGAAGAAATAAAAAAAGAAAAAAAAAATCTCACATTTTTTTTAATAAAAACTGCTGTCCTTGTCCTTTTTTTAAATAATAATAATAATAATAATGGAAGAATACTACATAAAAATTAACTTCTCTCTCTAAATCTTAAAATACACACAATAAAATAATTTTATTAAAATAAAATTAACTCACTTTTATAAACTAATAATTAAAATAATTTTCATCACCAATTATTCAAATTTAATTTCACAAAATAATAATCTCAGTATTAATAAAATATTTATTAATACTGTAAGTCTCAAAATATATTTTAAAATTTTCAAAATAAATTTGGGTGTTTAAAAACCCAATAGTGCTACAATTACATTTTTTTTTAAGTTATATATAATATGAATTTTTGAAGTCTGTATAATTTATTCATGTGAACGTATATATTATTTATTTTTTATTTTTAGGTGAACCAACATCTCACCATCTTGTTATTCATTTTGGTGAATTACAACACGAAAATTATTTTAAAAAATTGTATTTTCTTGATTAACATTTTGGGCATAGTTCAATTAGCATCAAAATTTTCAATATGAATAAAAAATATTAAAAACATGTTGATGTGTATGAGCATGAAAAGTTGAAGAATAATGAAGTTTACATTGAAGAAAATAGAGGAGTGCCACCCATATCATTTTAGAATGTGATATGATGAGTCTGATATAGGTATATTTAATTTTTTTTAATTTAAGATTTTCAAAGAATATTGAATTAGTATTTTTATAAGAATTCTCATTGCATTATTATATTTTTGTGTATTATTAACTCTTCTAAATTTAATAAGTTTGAAGATAATTATTGACTTAAAGAAAAATATTGTGGCATCTATAACTAGTATAGTTGCTGGTGAGACTAAAGATGCTAGTTTAGTTTAGTGGTATAAAACAATCTCTATAATTTCTAATTTTGCGAATGGCCTTCATGAGATAAACATGTCTAATAATAAGAAGGCAAGTGTTATGTAAAACACATGTATACTTCTAATTTTTACGATCATACAAGTCTTAATATATGGTTCCTTTATTTGTTAAGGAATTTTTTATTTTTTTATCAGATATCATTCTGTTTCGGGACTATAATTTTTAAATACTATTACAAAGACTATTAATGACTATTACAAGCTAACAAACTATTACAAATTAACTATATTATAATGGAGTATATAAATTATATAAGTCCTAGTGGGTGGAGGGACAAAGACATAAAATCTTTGACAATGTCTCACTAAGTCATAGGGCCGCCACCTTTTAACAATTATGCTAAACTTCATTGGCTTTTAGAAATTTCACTCGTTAATATATGTGATTAGCTTTTAAATATTGTTGCAAAGTACATTCCAATGGTTGAAAATGGAAGACCAAGTGAACCAACATTTATTGTCTTAGAAAAAATTGTTGAAAGTAAGTAATATCTATAACAATCTATTTTGACAATTTTATTATATATAATTTGATTTCATTCTTTTAATTATTTACTTATAAGTGCAGCCCATACTCAAAAAAAAATATTTTGAGAAAAAATAAGAATAAGAGAGTTATTACACTTCAAAGTGGAACAAAGCTTCCCATATTGTAGGAGAATATATAATACATTTGGGAAGAATTATATTATACTTATTTAATTTGCTCTATGTTACTAAGAATCCAAGTTATTGTTGATACTAGTACAAATTGTATATTTTTTGTGCTTTTTAAATTGTTGGAATTATAGTTGGAACAATGGGATACAATCAACTAATTATTAACATTAATTATAGTAGTTATTTTAGACAATATAAAAAATGATGGGCAAATTGCGATCATCCCTTGAGATTTGACCAAATCTACTAATATGACCTTATATTTTCAAAAGTTAACTAATAACTCCCTTAGTTTGATTTTATTAATTATTTTTCCTTTTTATTAATTAAATACCCTCTCATGTTTGATATTTTTATTGTAAACCTGATGGGGTACTAAGTTAGTAGAAGGGGAAAATAGTTAACAAAATCAAACATGATAGAGTATTTAGTTGACTTTTGAAAATATAAGGATGAACTAATAAATTAGAACAAATCTCAAGGGAGAGTTAGTAAATTACCCAAAAATAATTATAGTATTTTTAGCCTTTGATTATCAATAAATGGAGTCTTTCTATAGTACAAACATGTGTATCTTAGAACCGTTAGATTATTACTAATTTAATTATAGTCATTGATACATTTTACAGGTATTTATAAACAAAAATAATTAATGGTTGTATTAAATAAAAAAAATCTAAGGCTCTAATTCCATTTGTATAGATACAAACGTTTGTATTATACCAAAAACCCCCAATAAATGATCAATTAATAATAATAGTAATAATTTTTTTAGGCCAATGAGCATATGCTACTCAAGAGTTTTTTTTTTTTTTTTTTTTTTTTTTTTTTGCACGTCTAGAAATTCATGTATATGTATTCACATTACTAATAGTAATAGAAAAGAAAATTAAAATTAGTCTCAAATATTACAATTATATATATATATAACTCTAAAAGCATTTAGCCAAAATTTTGATCAATGTTCTCCCTCATTAATTAATTTTTACTTTTAAAATCTGATGTGAAAAAACTATCAAAATTCTATTTCAAAAAACATTTGAAAACTTCTTCAAAATCAACATGTTTCAAAACTCTATAACTTATTTTTGTTTTTTGTTCCACTTAAACCTCTATTTTTTTTTATGTGATTCAATATAGAGTAGAATAAATAGACCAACTTTTTAAAAAATTGTATAGAGTTTGAATTTTATTTATTAAACAATAAGTGTCAATGAGTTATTAATTAATAAAAAGTTAAAAAATTTTAAATATCACAAAAATTTGTGCCCCAAATGTTATTATAATTTAAAAAAAGTATAGAAACAAAAATTTAAAAAATAAAATTATTATGATATGTTCTATTTTTAGTTTATTTATAAATTTTATTCTGTTAAAATTATTTATTTAATTATTTAATTATATATAATATGCAATTCAACATTATGTGGATTTATGACTAATTATATAATAGATTTTAGAATTAATGTTATAATAATAATAATAATAATAATAATAATAATAATAATAATAACAAGGTTTATTAGTACAAACAATCACAACATTTTCAACTTTTTGAATATCTATACCAAATTTTAAAATGTGGCAAGATTAGCCCAATTTGACATATTATTTGTAATTTTAGCACAATTTAATAAATTATTTGCAATTTTAGTACAATTGTGATTTGATCATGAATTAATAAATAAAATACATACGTGACATTTGAGGTGAATTAAATAACATTTTATTGTTATTGTCTCACATTCATATGAAGACTTAAAATAGGTAAAAAATGAGATGAATATAATTTTTACAAATTAAATAAAATTTTCATTCTCATTTTTTATTTTCTTCAATTATTGAGATTGAAGTCGAACTTACTTTTATAATTAGTATTTAAATGATGTGAAAATGAAATTCATAAAAATAGAGATTAGCTACTTCACCTTAGATGTCATATATTAATTAAATTGTAATTGTGCTAATATAGTAAATAATTTATCAAATTGGGTAAAATTTGTCAAGTTTTAAAGTTTGGCATAAATTTAGAAAAGGTCGAAAAGATTGTAATTTTTGGAACCAATATGCCTAATAACAATAATAATAATAACAACAACAACAAAATGCCATAACAAAATTGTTCTTTACATTGGAAATATTTAACAAGGAAAATGAAACTTTTAACAAGAGAATTGACCTTGGTCAAAATTTGTTTTTAGTGAAAATCATAAGTAGAAAATCGTTCATCCAAAAACAATTAAAGCAAGTAAACAAGATGTTACAATAAAGACAATTATATTGATTAGACATAAGTAAAATTAATTTTTCAAAAATCACAAATATAGTAAACCTATTTTAACCAATTTCATTAGCAGACCATACACATCTATCTTTCTTCAATGTACACAAATTTTGAAAAATATTTTTTCTTATTAATGCCACAAAAGCTAATATACTTAAAAGTTCATATTCATAAAATGTTAAAGACAAAAATTAAATTTAAAAAAGGGCCAACATAATTAAACTAATTCCACATCATAAACAAAAAAGAATTTAATATAAAATCTAACAAAAGGTTAAGTTCACCAAGATATTCGTGACCAATTCACTTATGAGCAATAAGTTAAGAATTAACATATAAGTTTGAAATCCTCATAATGCCATACATATATGTATAATACACTCAATTGAATTAATTACTACCACAATATTCCATTATTTGCTATTCCCTTTTCTAACTTTAGACCAGGAAAATGATTTTACTTTCGAATCTCAACTTCTTCAAATGGTTTGCATGCAATTACATAAGTAAGATGTGAAAAAAGATCAATCTAACAATGATTTTTGTAAGACTCTCAACTTAATAATTGATAGCTCATTCGTGAATCCTTCATTTGAATCTACACACTCAAACTTGAATTTATTTAGACTCCTTTATTTTTTGGTGATCCTTATCCTTGTAAGAATGTTTTTCCTTACTGATCCGGGTTCCTTTTCAAATTATATCAGTGTTTGAGTTCAAAGTCCTTAGTTTCTAGAATTCAAGATTATCGGGAGTGAATTTCTTTTTTTATAAACCTTTAGACCCTTCTCTGATAGGAGTGATTATCTCTATTGGAAGCACAGAATGGAGCTCTATTTTACTAGTGATCCTATTAAACTATGGGATATGATCCTTGATGGATGGAAACCTCCCATGGAGATAGTGGATGGTGTTGAAATACCTAAAGAAAGGAATGAGTGGTCTCAAAAGGAAAAACGAGGAGAATTACAAGAATAAAAAGGCTATGTCGGTTCTCATTGCATCTTTCTCAAGAGAGAAAGGAGACAAATGTCACGACTTGAACCCAAAGGGCACATGACTGACACTAAGGAAAGGGAAAACATGAAGCTTCCAAAAACTATAGTAAGCCTTAAGGAAAAATTTTCACAATAACATATCTAATATTAAATTTTAAAGAAAATATGGTAGATTTTCCTCTGTACCGGAATAAAATCAAAACCTAAAAGATAATAAATAACACTTCTAAAATATTTTCAACCTCCATTACTTCACAACAAAACCATAATCCACATCAAATCCACCACAATCCACAAGATAATATTCAAAAATATTAAAACACAATTACAAGATATACAAGTGAACTAACACTACAAGAAAAATGTTGTTTTGTAACGGCAAAATCCGTTACAAAATAGGATTTGTAACGAAAAGTTTCTGTTAAAATTTTGATGGTTACAAATATTTTGTAATGGCCCAAGGGCCCAACCGTTACTAATTTGTAACAGAAGTACAATCTATTACAACTTGGTAACTAGCTAATAAAGGGTCAAAGGGAGGGAAATCCATTGCAAATTTGTAATCGATTTGTAACATATATGTTTGTTGTAGAATTTATAATAAATTATTGCCGTTACAAATTTCGCAACAAACTTGAGCTGTTATAAATTTGTAATAGTTTGCTAGTGACAAATCTGTTACTATTTTATAACAGAGCATTAATTTGTTACTATTTTTAAAAAATTTATAATAGATAGTCCGTTACAAATTTGTAAAGAATTTATAAAAGAGCTTTAATAATTTGTTACAATTATTAGTATTATTATTATTATTATTGTTGTTGTTGTTGCTGTTTTTGTTTTTGCTGTTGGATAATAGAGCAAAATCACATTATATTAAAATTTAAAAATAAATAAACCATACAATAATATTTGAGAATTTATAATTGTATAACACAATTCATTTCAATTATAAATGAAAAAATTTGCATCTAAAATGTAGAGACAAAATTAAACAGATCTAACATCAATTATGATCTAACATCATAATGCTAAGTAAATAAAGGAAAAAAAATAGCTAATTAGCATTCAAAATTATTCACATCAATAGTCAAATGGGTTGCAGGCCGAAATCACTCGTCTGACAAACCGGACCTGAAACACTTTTTTTTATCACCATAATTAAGAAATAAAATAAATAAATATTAATATGTTTCTCAAAATATATAATAGTCCTAATCAGAAGGGGTGCAGCAAATGGCAAGAACCATGTAGCAAATATTAATACTTAGAACAACCATCAAGATAAAGCAAACCAGAGAAGGAAATGTTGACCTTAGCAATAATCAATCTTGATTTTGATCTTAACAAACTTGTTTTAACCATTTAACATGTTTTTTTAAGTGTGTATAAGCTAGGACTATAATGGAAATCAAAATGAAGCTAAGCATGCTTTTGGGCTAAATCGACCTTCGGGATTCCAGGAAGATTTAGGAAGCCTTAGACCTTTCAAATGAGAAAGTTGTCTTCTTAACATTTGAAGTATACATCACAAGCTTTCCAAATTGATCTTACTTTTCAAAATCAGAATTCATTTGGGTCTGGAAATTTTCAGTTAAAATCAGCTTATGCAGTTTTCAATTCAAGATGAGCAACTCTTAGTATTTCAATAATATCTTAAGCTACAGATGTCCAATTGAAGTGATTAAAAGTACTATGGAAATCTAAGACAAATATCTAAAACTTTTATGAAGAAATCTAAGGCTAATTCGATCGTCTTTAATATCAAAAAGTCATGATCCCGACCGGGACCAAAATTGGTTCAAATTGAACAATGTATACAAAATATATCCCGGGCTGATGTCCCAACCAGGATCAGGTCAGTCACAACCGGGATTAAGGTTGTATTCATACATAACGGCTATAACGGATATATTTTTGAATATCCCGACCGGGACCAGTGTATATGCAAGCTAAAAGTCCAAAATCTCATCCAAATGAAGTTTAAATTTGTTGGAAATAAAATTATTGTTTCTAACAGCTATAATTGGATTGCTCAACTATAAATACAACCTCTGAAGATCATTTAGAGGTGAAGAAACTTATTGCTCACATATACATTCTCAAGCATTCAATTAAAGCTCTAAATTCTCTTTAATTCATTCTTATATTTGATAAACTCTTGTGAGAGTTGGGTGAGTGTTAGAATAGAAATTCTTATTCTTCTATTTTCTGGGGTTAAAGAAAAGGGAAGTGAGGTTCTATTCTAAAGGAATTGGTTTAAGTGTTTAGCCATTAAAACACATGGGAAATTGGTTTTAGTGTAAGCCTTGAAAACACTTGTGATTCGGTTTTTTGAGTGAGCCTTGAAAACTCAAGTTGTAAGGTTGGAGTTGAGCCTAAAGCTCAAGTTATAAAAATCAATCTAAGGGAATAGATTGTGGTGATTCAAAATCCTAACTTGGGTATAAGTTAGGTGGAGACGTAGGATTGTTGAGAATTCGAACTCCTTAAATACTTGTGTTCATTATTCTTTTTTCTCAACATTCTTTCATTTTTGCTTATTTGTTTTCAAGTTTTGATTTTTGTTCGATAGCCCTATTCACCTCCCCTCTAAGGCATTTTCATTTGGTATCAGAGCTTGAATTCTAGGAACTTCATTGCTAGAATACAAGATCATGGGGAGTGAAAACATCTCTTCTCTTAGACCATTCTTTGATGGTAGCGATTATCCTTATTGGAAGTTCAAAATAGAGCTCTATCTTGATTATGACTCCATCAAACTTTAGGACATTGTCTGAAAAGGTTGGGAATCACCCAAAGCTACAATTAATGGTGTGATTACTGAAATTCCAACAGATGATTGGAACGCCATTCAACAAGAAAGGAATCACAAAAATAAAAAGACTATGATCACTCTAGTCTCTTTAATGTCAAGAGAAGAAGGAGGCAAGCTTCAACATTGCACTACAGCCAAGGTAATGTGGGAAAGCTTGGAAAATCATTACGAAGGAAATGTTCAAGTAAGAAGCAAGAAGGTTCAACTCCACATGTATGAGTATGAACTCTGCAAAATGAAGCCTCAAGAATTAATCACCGAAATGACAAACTGCCTCAATGCTCTTGTCACCACCCTCAAGAAACTTGGTAAACATTTCACCAAGGAGGAAGTAAACAACAAGATTCTAAGAATCCTACCCAAGAAGGATTGGGAATCTCGAGTTACTTCCATTGAGTAAGCTCAAGATCTTGCCACTCTTTCAACCGATGTGCTTATTGGAAAGCTTCTTACCCATGAGCTTACAATAAAGCAAACAGGTGAAGAGCAAGAAGAGAAAGAGGAAAAGAAAAAGAGCATGACACTAAAGGCTTCATAAGAAGAAAGTGAAGAAGAAAATAATGAAGGTTCTAGTGATGAAGATGATGAAGTTGCCATGCTCACTAGAAGCTTTAAAAAGTTCTTGAAAAAGAAACATACCTCAAGAACAAGAGACTTTAACAAGAAGTATAAAGGAGATGGTAAGAAAAAAAAAAGAAGTTACTTGCTATGAATGCAAGAAACAGGGTCACATCTGAAGTGAGTGCCCCAAACTCAAATTCAAGAACAAAGGAGCAAAGGATAGAAAGAAGGCCTTTGAAGCTACGTGGGATGACTCTTCCAAATCCGAGAAGGAAGATGAACAAGAAGAAGTGGCCAACCTTTACTTTATGGCTCTTGAAGATGAAAAAGAGGTACCATCTATTTCTAACTCATCTTATGATAATTGTGAATATTATAATGATAATAATGATGATGATGATGATGATGATGATGATGGAAGCACTATTTTGAGCAAAATCATTCATAAATATACTAGCTCACTTGCTAGGAAAAAGTTTTACAAGTATAAGTTTACTAACTTATCTAAGGAATTTGAAACTTGAAAAATGATTTGTCTAAACTTGTTAAAACAAATGAAAAATTTGCAAGTGATTTGGAATGCTCAAATTCTTTGAAAGACTAACTTAAGAAAGCAAATGATGAAAATTATAAACTTTCTAAAGAAGTCTTAGAGTTAAAGAATTCCATTTCTAAATTTCAAAAAGGAAAAGAAACTTTAGATAATCTTCTTGACTCTTAAAAATTTCATGGAGATACTCATGGAATTAGGTACAAAAATGGAATGACTCCCTCATCACCATCACATATTAATTTTATTAAAGCATCACATTATTCTACTACATCTACATCCAAAAATGAGATTCAAGTCTTTAAAGCTAAAAGGTCTCATGTGTCAAACTATAAAGGAAAGTCCAATGAGACTCAACCTTCATTGACATAAAAAGGTAAGGCTCAAACTAGAGCACCTCAACTAAAGCATGCTTATATGAACACTGGACATAATCATAATAAGTATACTACACAACACAATGCACATAAACATGTTGCACAAACCTATAAAAAATACACATTGTCATTGTCAATGTATGTCTCACACTATGACTCAAAAGAGTTATAGAAAGAATTTACCACCACAACATATAAGGCATGTCTCACACACTAGAAAAGCTTATCATCCTAGGAAAAATAAATTTGCCAATGTTGAGTGTTTTTATTACATGACCAAAGGTCACTCTAGCAATGTGTGATTCTATAGAAAATTGCACTTAAACTTGCTTCCTTTGGATTACCTTGAGACTAACCAACCTAGGCCAAGAAAGGTTTGGGTTCAAAAGAATGTGTAAATTACATTATGTAGGTATGCTTGAAGTCCACAAGAATAAAAAGTAGTTGGCATCTTAATAGTGGATGTTCAAGACATATGACCGGAGAAAAAAAGCAATTCAATAAGCTTGATGCTAAGGATAGAGGACATGTTAACTTTAGAGACAATGAAAAAGGAAAGATTATTGGCATTGGAGAAATCGGTAACTCTCAATCCTTAACTATACATCATGTATCGCTTGTTGATGGTCTTAAATATAATTTACTAAGTATAAGTCAAGTACGTGATATGGGAAATAAAGTCACTTTCTATCCTAAGAATTGCTTTGTTAGTAGTCTTGATGAAGATAAAGTAATTTTTAGTGGTGAAAGAGTTGACAATGTTTATGTTATTGATTTAAATAAAATTGATAACAAGGATATTACATGCTTAATGGTTATTTCCCATGACATATAGACATGGCATAGAAGGTTAGGATATGCAAATTTTGAGCTATTAAATGATCTTTGTAAGCATGAACTTGTTATTGGTTTACCAAAACTTGAATTCACTAAGGATAAACCTTGTGATGCTTGTCAAAAGGGAAAACAATACAAGTCTTCATTTAAGCTTAAAAATATTGTGTCAACATCTAGACCAATTGAACTTATACATATGGATTTATTTGGTCCAATTAGAGTTGCTAGTCTCGGTGGAATGCACTATGCATATGTATTGGTTGATGATTACTCTACATTTACTTAAGTGTATTTTCTTGCTCATAAGAATGATGCTTTTAAAGCTTATGAAAATTTTGCAAAAAGAGTTCAAAAAGAAAAAGGTTTTTGTATTTCTTCAATAAGAAGTGATCCTGGAACAGAATTTGAAAATGAATTTTTCAAAATATTTTGTAATGAAAATGGCATTTCACATACATTTTCATCTCCTAGAACTCCTCAACAAAATGGGGTAGTTGAAAGGAAAAATCAAACTTTAGTGGAAATGGCTAGAACAATGCTTCATGAGTATAATTTGCCTCTATACTTTTGGGCAAAAGCCATTAACACATCTTGCTATATTTCAAATAGAGTTTTCAAAAGACCAATTTTAAATAAAACTTCTTATGAGCTTTAGAACAATAGAAAACCCAAAATCTCATATCTAAGAGTATTTGGATGTAAGTGCTTTATTTTAAATACCAAGGATAATCTTGGGAAATTTAACTCTGAAGCCGATGAAGGAATTTTCCTAGGCTATTCCACCTCTAGCAAAGCATATAGAGTATTTAATAAAAGAACTTTTGTTGTTGAAGAATCTATGCATGTTGTTTTTGATGAATCAAACTCACTTGATCCTAGAAAGGATTTCTGTAGTGTTGATGATGATGTAGGTGAACTTGTGGATATAAATGCTCAAGAAGTGAATGCAAATAAACCTTTGGAACTTGAAGGTCCAAACAAGGAAGAAAGTGAGGAGGTGCCTCAATCTACCATAAAGGAGGATCTTCCAAAGGATTGACAATTTAAGAAAGCACATCCTCAAGATCTCATCATCGGTAATACTACACAAGGGGTAACAAATCGTTCTAAACTTAAGTCTATTATTAATTTAGCCTTCATTTCTCAAATTGAACCTAAAAATGTTGATGATGCTTTGTGTGATGAATTTTGGGTCCTTGCTATGCAAGAAGAGTTAAATCAATTTTAGAGAAACAAAGTTTGGACATTGGTTCCTAGACCGAAACATCATCCTATTATAGACGCCAAATGGGTGTTTAGAAATAAGATGAATGAACAAGGTATCATAACTAGGAACAAAGCAAGATTAGTAGTTAAAGGTTATAATCAAGAAGAAGGCATTGATTATGATGAAACCTTTGCCCCCGTTGCAAGGTTAGAAGCTATTAGAATGCTACTTGCATTTGCATCTTACATGGATTTTAAACTTTATCAAATGGATGTTAAAAGTGCATTTTTAAAT
>CATIWM010165254.1:0-16131 GCA_949671775.1 Mallotus repandus | reverse complement strand
GCGCTTTGCGGGCTGAGCTGGGCTTGGACGCGGGCTTGGGCCGGACTGAATGGAAAGTGGGCCTTGACAGTTCTGAACTTCCAAATATGGCCTAAATGACATTAAATTCACAAAATTAAGCCCAATAATAAAAACAAAGTTTATTATTAAATAATACACTGAATTAAAATAAAATACACAATAATAAAATTATAAACATAGATATTATAATAAAACTGACATAAAAATATATATATATAAATGCGAGTTATCAAATTTTCATTTCATTTAGCTTCAAGAATTGTTATAATTTTCTTATCCAACTCATTTTGAATTTGAGTTGAGTGACTTTGTACCTCGTCATCCTTGATGTCTACAAATTCAATCTTACTCTTGGAGAGTTCTTCAATTTCTTTGATAATTATCTCTTCTTGCTCATCATGGCACAACTCAAAAGTGACTTCATCATCTTGACTTAAAGAGTTCTCATCATCCAATACACTTTCTCCTTGTGCTTCTTGGTTTGAGCAATTTATGGGTGCAGACGTATGAAGTTTTTTGAAGCATGAATGTTGAATTTCTGTAATTTGATCCGCTTGCAACTTGAGCCTCATTAGAACTTCTTTTTATGCATCCATCTCAGACATGATTTACTTCATCTTGATCTCCAATAATTGTTCTTTAACTCTTTTGGATTGCTCTTGTTGATAACTCCAAGTTTAACTGACATAACTGCTCCAAGATGGGTTGTAGTGAGGTTGTGGAGGTGAATATGAATAATATGGGCAAGACGCCCTACTGTGGTTCTCTCTATACCAATCACAAACCCAAAAAGAAGATGGAAAAAAATTAAATGGCATATATTCTACATTATATACATGATCACATGCATTAGACCTAAAAAATTGATAAGAAAATCTACCATTATCCATGACAAATTACTTATCAATATTACAAAGAGAATAATTTGAAATAAAATGCTAGTCTAAGAGAAGTAAAAATTAAATTAATATCAATATTGTCAATCCCCGGCAACAGCACCAAAAACTTATTGTGTTCAAAACCCGCAAGCGCATAGATCATGAATTGTACTACAAAATATATCATTCCCACAACGATTGAATATTGAATACAAATTTTTCTACTTATGTTCCTAGCTAGCAAATCAAATGAAGTAATTTAGAAAATCAAAATATAAATATAAATAAATTAAAGGGGATATTATATAAAAAAAAACCCAACCTTTAGGGGTACTTTCAAATAAAACCCTATCCAATTTTTTCTTTCAAATATAACCATAACCTTTGAAATGTTATCAGAAAAATCCCTCCTTAGATTACTGTACTGGTACTGCTAAGTTTTTTGTTGAAATTTCATATACCTAGTATGCTGAGTTTTTTTATAATAACTAAGTGGCACTTTTATTTGTCTAAACAGCCTACTAATCCAAAATGAAACACTCAATTGGAGGGAAGAAAATATCAATTTGGGGGCAAATGCATCATTTCATCTCATGTTACCAATACAGTCATCAAAGTGGGCCCCCCATGGATCATAAAAAAACAGTTTCATCTCCTGTTACCAGCACAGTTATCCAAGGAGAGATTTTTTTGATAACGTTTTAAAGGTTATGGTTATATTTAAAAGAAAAAATTGAATAGGGTTTTATTTGAAAGTACCCCCAAAGGTTGGGGTTTTTTTATATAATTTCCCCTAAATTAAATTAAGAGAAAATCAAATAGTTAAAACACAGAGCTTAGGTTTAGTTTCACTATTCCAATCAAATCATGAACACATAATTATTAAACACCTTGATCATAGTTAAGGGTAATTGTTCTAAAATACATAAAGACTCTCTCGAGTTCAATTAAGCTTGTAAAGATTAAAGTTTGACCTACTCTCATGGGTAAGAAGTTAATCTAAACTCATTAAGTTTCTTGATAATTAATTTACCACAGTAGATCCCTGTTTATTGTCATGGTTCCCTGTAAAGCTCGCCTACTCTCGTGGTCAAGTGGTTTAAGTCCTATGAGTATTAACTTTTGATAAATTCCCCTAAATCTCATTAGTTAATCTACCCATAAACATGCAATCAATTAGGCCTAGAATGATAACAAGACATTAAGCTCAATGCATCAAATTAACTGAAAATTAAATTAATAAAAGACTTGTGTTCAATCACATCATAGAATAGCTACTTCTAACCTAAACCCTAAAATAAAGTTTAGCCAAACATGGCTTTAAAAAGAATTATAAACATAAAACATATAACAAGAGAATAAAGAAGAAGAATAGATAAGACTTGTTTGAGCGCTGCTTCAATCTTCAAACCCTTATTCCCTTGTTAAGCTCTTGTTTGTGGTTTTAAGAATATGGAATTCCTTCCCCCTAAAGTCTTATCAATCATCCCCTTTTACAGGAAATTAATGAAAACCTATTTGCCCTTAAATTCTTGAGTTCTTCTTGGAAAAGGAAACTTTTTTATGCCTAACACCACTTCAGCACCACCTCAGCATGGTCACACAACTCTTTAGGTCAGGATTCTAGCACGTCATACCAGATGCACACCTTCGGTGTTCAAACCTTGTCAGGCCATTCCTTGCTCTCATGGATTTTGTCATACATTGAATTTTGACTGTCCCCAAAAAGGTCCAATGTTGAAAATATCCCTCCAAATATGACAAGTATCTGTTCATTTGTACCGCCTCTGAAGAATGCTGTGAGTATGGAAAGCCCAAACTGAGCCTCTAAAGAGCAAAACTAGCTACCGAAGCATTAAGTTGTACCCCGATTTTATGAATTATGAATTATCAGAATGATAAGTAGCTCATTTTGAGCAACTATCACTCAAAACATTCAATTCGTCAAACTGGTGTTCATCTCGTAAGACTGGAGTTTAACTTCATGAAAATTGGAAGCCAATTTTGACAAAATGGACAAAATAGTGCGTGTAATCCTGAGAAATAGCGCGTGACCACACCCGAACACATTTTGCTCACGTGTGAAAATGGAAGCTGATTTTGACAAAATGGACATCGGAAATGCATCCAGGAGGTCCAAAAACCATGAAAAGCACCCCCGAAACAACACAATTGGAGCCCAAGAAGGCCGCGTGACACGCACATGAGCACATGATCACACGCCCAATGCATGTGATCACGCTCCTCAGGCCTGTGATCACGCACCCCGGTACTCATGCACAGGCATAAAAGCGCACACATACATGCCTTGGGACACATGATCACGTATTTTTCAGCACTTTTCCCTATAAAAAGGGGTCTCTACCTCCTATTTTGAGGGGGAGCCAAAAAAAGTAGAAACACACACAAAAACACTATCAAATTGAAGACTCAGAAGTCCTAATTTACACACTTTTGCCTCACCCACTGCATTTTTGTAGGATTTTTTAGACCACTTTTGTACCAAACCCACCCTCATCTTTGTGAAAGCACACTTCAAAGGTGTACGAATTTGCATTACACATGTCATTTTCAACCTCTCCACGAGGAAAGCTTGAAAATCCAATGAAGCTAAAGCTTCAAAAACACCAAACAAGCTCAGTCGAATCTGAGGACCAAACAATCATATTTGCACATTTATTTTTCTGTCTTGCATTTTACTTTATTGCTGCCAGCAGTTGAGAAACTATTATGATTGTGTGATGAGACTAGCAATTTGCATATTGATTGAATAATCTCAACTTTGTTTTTCTCATAATAAACTTTCATTTTGCATCAATATGCATTCAATAAACATGAAAGCTTACTATTTAAGCTAAAGCTTCGATGCTGCAGTCCAATGATGCAATAATCATCATTTATTATCTTATCATTTAGAAATGCTTTATAATAATTCCTGCAAGAGCATCAACTACATGCATCTGTTTAATCAGTCATGATGTATCAATCATCTTCATTGTGCTTACATGTTGTCCGAATGGATGAATAGATGGAATTGCACATAGTTGTGTTAACCTCTGTCTTGCTGGTATTTGCTAGATTTACATTTTTGCAATCTTCTTTTCCTTTTTCAATTGTATTTACTAGGAAAGCCTAGTAAATAATTATGTTAAATTCTCGTACTTTCCATTATTATTATGTGCTTGTGTGAATGTGCATATTTGAACTATCATTACCGAAACTAGGATATTGCGGTAGCCATATATTGAGCATCATAGTGAAAAATAGTCAAAAATTAGATGAGATCTCCTAGTCTTAGAATCTTTACTAGGGACGCTGCTCGTTGAGTGACATGATGCCGTCCCTTTCATCTTTTCCTTATTTTCTAAAAACCAGGTGGCAACTCCAAACACAAAGCATCTCACATCCCCTTGAGACCAATCATTCATCCTTGTCCCATAAATGAAACAGATGTCTTATTCGGCAAAGTTGCCATGTCTCTCAAAATCGAAAAAGCTTCCCAAACCTTCGAGACCCCGAACAAGAAAAAGGTCACTCACACTGGCGACTCCACTGGGGACTCTGGTTAGAGAGATCAATTCGAAAATGATTATTTCTCATTACATAATACTCAATCATATAGAGCCCTTCACCATTGCGTTTACACTACACAATCGCACATGCACTCTTTGTCCCTATCAGCCGATAATGATGGAAAGTGATCCACTATGATTCCACACGAGTCATAGGGTGACCGATTTAGATTTGTCACCATTAACCTTTACTCGTGGTTTCACCGGAATCATCTGACCAGAGTCTGTGACCCAAGTCCTTAAGGGGGGCAACCCGAGATATCGAAAGAATGCTACACTCATTGACTAGAGTCCGTAACCCTAGTCGTTATGAGGCATTCTCGCTAAATGGCCCTTAGCCTCTTACCCTCGACTCAGCCCATGTAAATAAACCAATAGAAATCTCCACTAGGATCCCACCAAGCTTTTCATGCTCACCCTGATGTTGTTCATTTGACTTGACACTCACAAATGCTATGACACTTTTAGTGTCCATCACCGATTAACGTCATTACATCCGTTCTCACAGACTGATCACACTTAGATTTTATGATCCTTGTTTACCTTGCATAAGCTTGGTTTTCAAAGAATGATAAGAATCATTCACCTCAGTATGAATAGCCTGTGAGAACCGACGAATAGTGACATCTTTTAGTATTGGAATCTACGAGCATCGTCCATTTGTCTTTATCAGATCAAATAGATGGGTCAGGAATTCGACTAGATTGCAGACATTTGTGTTGAAAGAATCAAATTGTAAACTCTCAAACAATACTTTCATGCCTCTTGGTAAATGTATCAAATATCGATGTGGGGACATAAAACTGGACCCCTCTGGTTGACTATAGCCCCTACACACGCGAACGTGTAAGGACTATAGATGCCATTTGTGACCCAATGACTGGTCCTCACATTGACATCATATGCTTACCTCAAGTGCATTTGAGTATCGTTTCTTAGTTTACTTCTTGATTCTCATCAATACAATTGAAACACCCTAGTCTGAGAGGGGAACTATAGTTTCCTGCTGACTATCAGGTCAAGACCCACCTAGGAAAGAGACTGAATAACCTCATGGAGTGATAAGGTTGGAAGTGAGAGCTTGCTTGTAAATGGTTTGTTCCTTATACAGGAAAAGCTAACAACCTCTTACATAATCATACATACATGACATACATATAGACAACATATACTAACCAAATTTTTTGCAGCCATATACATCTATCATAATAAGACTATGCATGAGCATGTCATGCATACATACTAATCATATTCTTTTGCAAGCACATCCCATGCATGCATCATTCATCATTTGTTTATTCTACCTCACTATGTGTAGTAAATAAGATCTTAATATGGGTGATTCAGAAAACACTTCATGTCAACAGTTTGAGGATAAGCTAAAAGACGGAATTCAAAAATTGCTTACTAATGGCACCATAGCAAAAATGCTTCATGCCCAAATCAAAGCCACCAATGTTCAAACTGAAAACTCCCAAGAGGGGAACTATGGCACTACTCTAATAAATGAAGCATCAGCATCCATCCACCCTCGAGCAGACAGAGGAAAGGGTGTCCTTCATGCTCCTGTACAGATTGAAGATGATGATGAGTATTACCGTGCCTTTAAAACCTACCCCACAACAACAAGCTGCTAAGATTATTGACTTGACCAAACTTGAATCAGCAGGGGAGGTCAAACTATTAGCAAATAGGATGGCTCAGTTAGAATTCGCCTTCAAAGACAAGTGAATCCAAAAGCTTCACTGATTTAGCTTTGTTCAAAGATGAACCACTTCCTGATAATTTCAAATTGCCAAACTTTGCCAAGTTTGATGAAATTAGGGATCCGAGGGTCCATTTAAGGCAACACGCCACCTTCATAGCTGCTACTAAGCATACAGAATCACAGATTGCTCGATTCTTTTTCACATCACTAGAAGAGGGACCAAAAGCATGGTTCTTTGACCTTGAGGATGAGATCAAAGGGGACTGGTTGCTATTGACTCAGAAATTCATCAAATGGTATGAATACAACACTCAATTGGATATAACTCGTAGAGATATGGAAACTATGAAATAGAAGTTTGGTGAATCTTTCTCTGATTATGTTGCAAGATTGCTAGCCAAAGCTGTCAAGATGAGAAACCATCCTCCAGAGGATGAGCAGATAGAGTTAATAATCAAAGGATCATTGCCCCATTTCAAAAAATAGATGATCTTTGCCCATTACCCTGATTTTCAACCACTTCATCAAGTTGGAATCAGAATTGAAGATGAGGAAACCCAACAACCTAGAAATTCTTTCCACCGAAACACTCAAGCCAGCACCCAAAATCAAAGCACCTTCACCCGAACTGTCGAGATAAACCAAATTCAACCAGACACTTTCAACCCACCATCTATCAATGTTATCAATAAGCCACCTAGAAGATTTTCCAACCTCAACCTCCCACTATCCAAGGTCTTCCAAAGACTTCAACAAAAGAACCTCCTACAACCACGAGAACCAAAACCACTACCAAATCCTTTGCCTCCACAAATTGACTAGAACCTATTTTGCCACTTCCACCAAATGCCTGGCCATGCTACTAACACTTGCAGAACTCTCAAAAATGCAATCTAAGACCTCATTGACTCAGGAAAGATAGATGATCCTAAAAAATGACCTAATGTCAAAACCAACCCCCTTTCAAATTACCGAGCCATGCCTCCACCAACAATCAACACAATCGCATTCGGCCTGCCTGAAACTTTTATCAAACATTCAATCTAATCCAGTTAAGAAACCCCATGAGAATAAGAAGCCATAGCAGAAAAAGAATTCTTAATGATCTAAAAGATGAACTCTTAAGTCTGATTCTTGACTATTATGATTCTAGTGAAGATGAATGGGACCCTTCGACATTTGAATATATTTCATTGCCCCAAGCATTTACTCCCCACTTGATGATGCAAAGGAGAGCTAGAGATGCAACCCTTCCCATGAATGGCAAAGTGATTGACTACTCTTACCCATATAGAATAGACAAAAGCCTCAAAGTTGAGCAAAATAAACCTGAGCTGTGGGATCTATTGGGCTAGCTATCTGGAAAATTTGACTATAAAGTCAAGTACAGTGCACCTCTAATAGCTCATATCCTTCTAGAGGAAATAGTGCCCTCAGGATGGGGAGAACAGTTTGATGAAGAAGACAGAATGACCACGACCATCCAACCCCCAAACCTACAAGTCATAGGAATTGACATCTGGTACGACTCTGATGAAGAAGTTAAAAAAGGCACAAATACTTAGGAATATGACAACTCTAAGATCATTGTCTGGAACAAGGACAAAAATGTAAAAGCAACCAGTGAAGAGACACCATATAGCAAAAAGTAAATAACTAAAAATCTTCACGTAACTCACAACAGAAGAGTTTACCAACCGCCCGAAAAGGAAAAGGATGTCTCTAAGGGGAAAGAAATGGCAAGTGATTTGGCTCCGACTAAGGAAGAAGATGATTAGGTTCTTAAGCAGCTTAAGAAAACTCAGGCACAAGCTAGTATTTGGGATTTGCTCATGGCCTCTAAGAAGCACAGAGATGCTCTAGTCAGGGCACTTGATGATGCAAAGATCACCACCGATGCTTCGCTTTGTAAAATGATAGCTTCTCTAATGAAAGGTCCTTCTAATGCAATGACCTTCGCAGATGAAGATCTAACTCTTGAAGGAAGGGTCCATAATCATCCTTTGTTTATATACAGGCAATAGAAGGAAGGGTCCATAATCATCCTTTGTTATATACATGCAATAGTTAGATGTAAAAAGACCTCATGTGTTATAATGGATGATGGATCTGCCATCACTATTTGCCTCTGAGGCTGTTGCACAAATTTGGAATGAATGTTAAAGATTTAGAGGAATCTAACGTGATTATCTGAGCTTATGATGACTCTAAGAAGCCAGTCGTAGGGACTGTCAAAGCAATAGTCACTGTTAGGGATATTAAATCAGTAGTAGAGTTCACTGTCCTAGACATCCCTCCAACTTTTGCCCTGCTATTGGGGAGGCCCTAGTTTCACCCATTGGGAGGCATACCTTCTACCATACACTAGAAGATCATATTCCCACTCAAAGACAAAGTTGTCACCATTTCGGTTGAAACCAACAACATCATCACTTGCTTGAATATAGTACCACTAGGCTTCCAGATCTCTGTAATCCACAAGGATTGGGTCAACCCAAAGGTTACTACAATGATGAAAAAATGCAATACCTACCCGGAACTGGATTAGGTGGAAGGTACACTGGAGTCACAGAATTCCCTGACTTCCAAGGACAAACTAGAAGACACGGTCTGCGGTATGATCTTGAGAAGGACATTGGAACTAATAAGTTCACCTATTTTATTCTAAAAGGCTCAAATGAAGTCTACAAGGGACCGATAGAGAAGTAGGAAAAGGAAGGGGTTGAGAAACTTGGTTTTGAAATCTTTAAAGATGTTATTGACTCTGCTAAAGGAAAGCACCCCCCATTACCAGAAGATATCACTAAGACCGATATTAAAGAACTAATAAAGAGTCTAAGATTAGAATCCAAGATTGAGACCCTCAACTGTGAGGAAGTTGCTGCCATCCTTGAATCAAGTACTGATGAAGACACTGCTACTGAAGATGATCTCTGTACTTTTCCTTTATTTGAAACTGATGATGTAATAAACTCTAAAGTTAATATAATGAAATCAAATTTTTCTTACGTGTTCGATGTCCTTTCTGATGGTAGTGTGCATTGCATTGATCAATATACTTGCATATTTGACATTCATTCCATATGCACTGAACCATTTAACATTGGCACAGAAAATGAACCACGCATTTTGTATATTTTGAAAGATGTTACCCCTGAAGAGAGGAGAGAAATTTAAAAAATACTAATAAAATATTCAAAAGTATTTGCTTGGACATATGAAGACATGCCCGACATTGACAAAGGCATTGCTCAACACTACATTCCCACCAAAGAAGGGTGTAAACCAATAAAGCATAAGCTGAGAAGACTCAGACTAGAATGAGCCCAATTGGTAAAAAAGGACATCAAAAAATAGATTAAGACTAAGAGGTGGTATATTATCTGGAGTGGTTAGCAAATGTTGTGCTAGTGCCAAAGAAAGATGAAAGGGTAAGAATTTGTGTTGACTACAGAGATCTAGACAAAGCATGCCTAAAGGATGACTTCCCTTTGCCTCACATAGATATGTTGATAGACAATGCTACCTCTTGCACAATGTATTCCTTCATGGATGGATTTTTTAGATACAATTAGATTTTGATGGCCATCATCGACAAAGCAAAGACATCCTTCATAATAGAATGGAGTACTTACTACTACAGGGTAATGCCCTTCGACTTGAAAAATACAGGTGCAACCTACCAAAGAATGGAAATAGCTATGTTTCATGACATGATACATAAAGAGGTCAAAGTGTACGTAGATGACATGATGGTTAAGTTAGAAACAAGAGAATGGCATCTAGTTGCTCTTGAAAAATTCCTTAGAAGGGTTGAAAAGTACAACCTCAGGCTTAATCCCAAAAAGTGCACATTTGGGGTGGCTTTTGGCAAGATGTTGGGATATATTGTTAGCTAGAATGGAATTGAAATGGATCCAAATAAAGCAAAAGCAATCAGAGAAATGCCAGTGCAAAAAACAGAGAAAGAAATTAGAGGGTTTCTAGGGAAATTTCAGTTCATAAGCAGGTTCATCGCCATGTTAACAGTAGTTTGCGAGCCCATTTTCAAGCTACTTAGAAAATATCAGCCAGTCATATGGAACAAATAGTGTCAGCTAGCATTCGACAAAATCATAAACTACCTAGCCAATCCACCAGTTGTGAAACTACCTAAGTTCGGGTTGCCATTAACCTTGTACCTAGACATTAAAAAGAATGTAATCAGTGCAATGCTAGCCCAAGAGGGAGAAGGGGAAGCAGAATATGCAGTCTACTACTTGAGCAAGAAAATGTTGCCTTATAAGGAAAAGTACAGTTAAGTTGAATAAATATGCCTAGTAATGGTATGGACAATGAAGAAGCTCAAACACTATTTTCAATCATACAAGATTCAAGTTGTGTCCAAAATGGATCCTATGAAGCTCCATTCCTAGTAGGAAAACTAGCCAAGTGGCTCATTCTACTTATAGAATTTGATGTGAAGTATTTGACTAAGAAGACAGTGAAAGGAAGAGCAGTCGCTGAATTCCTAGCCCTCAACCAGATTCTAGATTCAGAAGAAATTCAACTAGATGTCCTAGATGACCTCAGCATGGCCATTGAGATGCAGGGATGGCGTATGTACTTCGATGGGGTAGTCAATCAACTCAAAGCAGGAGTCGGGATTATACTCCTAACACCAGAAGGTGAAGTGATGCCAATTGCTCAGAAGCTAGTGTTCAGGGTTACGAACAATGAGGTAGAATATAAAGCATGTAAACTTGGCATGGAAGCATTGATAGCTCTAGGAGTGACAGAAGTCAAAATATTTGGGGATTCCATATTGGTAATCAATCAGACAACAGAAGAATGGGAACTGAAAGAACAACACTTGAGGCCGTATCTAAGCCACCTGCAACAACTCGCCTTATCTTTCCAAAAAATGCAAGTTCATCCATTTCCCTAGAAACTATAACCAAATGGCAGATGCACTTGCTTCCCTAGTATCAGTACAGGAAGGACCGGCCAAAATGGCCATGAAGCCCCTAATCCTACTCAAATCAGAGCATCCTAGCCATAAATGCCTCAGAATCGTAAAAATGAAAGTAGACAGCAAACCCTAGTTCTAAAATATACAGTAATAGCTCACAAAGAGAATTTACCCTAAAAAGGTCGTCGAAAAATATAAGGCAGTCATCTAGTAACTGGCATCAAGATTGACATCAGACCAGGGTGTATTATACGGAAGAACTGTAGACGGGATACAACTTAAATTTTTGGATGAGATAAAAGCTGCTTGAGTAATGGAAGAAGTGCATAAGGGTGTTTGTGGTCCGCACATGAATGGTGCCATCCTAGCTAAGAAGTTAATGAGATAAGGGTTCTTCTAGATGACGATGATGGAAGACGGTAGCAAATTCATAAGAAGGTGCCACAAGTGCCAAATTCATGGGGACATCAGCCATCTTCCCCTAATAGAGCTACACTCTATCTCTTCTTCGTGGCCCTTCTCACCATGGGGTTACACATAATCAGAGAAATTCACCCAATAGCCTCAAACGGACATAGGTTTATCTTAGTAGCAATCGACTACTTCATAAAGTGGGTTAAAGCATAATCATACGCAAACTGGGGGCAAAACATATGGCAAAGTTCATAAAAAAAAAACCTATTCTGTCGATCTGGGATTCCTCATCACATTATTTCAGATAATGGTGTTCAGTTCTAAAGGGAAGTATGGGAATTACTAAGGAGTTATAAGGTGGAGCATCATAAATCCTCACCTTACCACCCACAAGCAAACGGGGCGATCGAAGCTGTAAATAAAAACATAAAAAAGATATTGTCAAAGATGACTCAGACTCACCGTGATTGGGCAGATAGACTAACATACGCATTGTAGGGATATAGAGCAACAATCAGAACTTCAATAGGGGCCACTCCTTTCTCACTAGTATACGGATCTGAAGCAGTACTCCTGGTGGAAATAGAAATCAAATAATTATGAGTAGCAATTGAATCAGAACTGCTTGAAGCACAATGGGCTCAACAAAGGCATGTTAGCCTCACTACTCTAGACAGTTAGAGACTCAAAGCACTGTATCATACGCAACTATATAAAGCTCGATTGACTAGAGCCTTCAATAAAAAAGTTAAACATAAGAGTGTGAAAGCAGGAGACTGGGTGCTAAAGCAAGCCAAACAGAATGTCTCAGACCCTGGAGGGAAGTTCAGGCCAAACTGGGAAGGCCCATATCTGGTCAAAATCATTCTATCAAGAGGAGCTGTTAAGCTGATGGATTCTGAAGGAAATGATTTCTCTGAGCCTACCAACACAGACAACTTGAAGAAATACTATGTCTAGAGCAAATACAAAAACAAAAACCACTGAGTTGAAAATCGAAAAAAGGCAGCTTAGGGGATCTTCCGCTAGGTTGAAAACTCGAAAGGGCGGCCTAGGAAAAAGTTAGGGAGACAAGAGAAAATACTTACTTAGAAAACCTGAAAAGGCTAACTAAGGTCAAGGGTACTATCGATTCAAAATTTGCATAAATGCAATTATGCTTTTCTTAAATGTCTTTAGTAAATATGCGAATGCTTGTCAAATCATGTAAGTACATTTGAGAAAATGCAATGCATCATTATCATATGAATTCATCGAGTATGCTAAGTATAATTTGCATATTTTCATTATCTCTCCTCCAGATTGTCAGCCACTATCATTGAACCTCAAAAAAAGAATAAATAAATACCCAGATAGGTGTGAAGAGCTCTTAAAAGAGATGCCCTATACAAAAGAGGGAAAAATAAAATAAAGAGGTAGACGAGCAAAATAATTAAATAGAATGGTCACAGATATATGAACAAATGTTACAATCAGGAATGTACAAGTCAGTCAACCTAGAGTACAATAACAACAACCACCAGTACAGAATACAAACATAGGGATATGCCCAAGATACAACACCCAAAGTCCAAAACCTCAAGAAAATAGTACAACACTGAACAACCATAGCCAAAAGACTATACTTAGCCTCCCAAAAACAACTACATCGGCTATGGATGCCATCAAGAACAATAGCAGAATCCACTCAGGTATCCTCGTTATTCGAGTTGGGCTCCAAATCCTCTGCATCCATCTAAAAAGCTATCAGTCGCACATATAGTTGATCGATCTACTTATGATAAGACATTCGCTCCCTCTCCCATTCACGACTACTAAGGATGTACTCACTATGCATTAGATAAACATCATAGATCACATCTTATGCATTCATAAAAACACATGCATTTGCATAAAATAGGTACAAATCAATAAAGGAAGAAGGCAGTACACTTTGTGCGCTAGTAAACTCCAAGAAATACTCATGCGTGCTAATCGTAGCAGTATATAAAGACTAAATAGTGGAAACATGCACCTGCAAAACAAAAGAAATTAGATAACATACAAATCAAGGAAAGAAAAAGCCCTCACGGAGTCATGAGACTAACATGAGTAATGTCTTCAGGCACAACATCTGATGGTTATGTACCCACTCTAGGTAAAGAGAATCATGCCCCCGCTCTTATAACTGATAGCCTGTACAACATTGGAGGTGCCGTACTCACAAAATCACAAAGAATGGCACACTAGATCCCACACCAATAGCATGTGTCATCGCCTTAGTCCTAGGATAACTTTCCTCATTTAATCTCCTTTGACGATGTCCATAATGCTACAGATAAACTCTCATAACTCATGTCATTTACTGTTTAATGCTAATAAAGTTTTTTACATGCTTATCTTAAAACAAAGAAAAAGACACACAACTTAGAAGCATACCGGATCAGAAGATGCTACCCTAGAAGCAAAGCGATCCTGATATGTCCACGAGGTCCCAAGTATAGAACCCGAAGGTTGTGAAGGATCTGCCTGAGGAGGTGGAGGTGCAATAAATTTATTGGGCATAACATCAATCAACTGTGGCACCAGAATCATCATATAAGAAAATGAGCTCCCTTCAAGAAATCCTCCAAAGGATACCTCTCTCAGCTCCGTCGAACTCCTCTCTAATAAGCTCTCAAACCCAAAATATGTCTCCAAGAGGAGCAATAGGAACTCTCCTCATGAATGGTGCATCCCACCAATGATAGACCCGCTCACCCAGGTACCACACCTTGTCAATAAGGCCAGGCAGCAAGACCCTCCTCTGTGTCGGGTGCCAAGCCACCCCCATCTCAATCGACCAATCCTGTCACTGCTTCCACCAGCAGGGACAAATCTGCCAAAGAAACATATAAACAAAAGGATTGTCAAAGAATAAGCAAAGCAAAATCAAAATGCACCATAACTGATTGTGGGCCAATCTACTCAAGAGACCCCTCGCCTCTACAGGACTCTTGAACAAACCAGAAGTCTTCCTAATCCATCATAGAAGATAGGGAAAGCCACTCTCAGGCAAGCGATAGTGGGATGAGGAAGCACCCCAAACTCGTAAGCCTAAAGGTGTCAAAAGAAAAAAAGAATCAGAATAATCGAATACGAAACAATCTAAAAAAGCAAGAGACCACACTCATATCCAACACAAACAAGTAGCTATATATCTTCGAGCCTCCTTTACAAGCCGCATCCAGGCCATAATATATGTGAGCAAAATCAATTTTGCCCTAACTATACTTGGACAGATCCCTCAACTTCCTCAGAATAAGTAACAACTACAAAAAGCTAGTGCTAGAGGCAATCAAAAAAATAATGGCACTTAGGAGGTAAAACAAGAAACACCTGGCCAACTGCTCTGATTTAACATGACCACCCACACCATGCTCTAATCTAACCTTCTCTACAAGTTGCGTATATCGGATGGAATAGGAGTAGCCAAACTTCACAGAAGCAGTAACACCAAACATATCCTTCATCCATCTGTTCTTCACAATGATAGAACTATACGCCTCACTGCTAAAAGGGATAGCCTACCCAGAAAAACTTAGCCTGATAACGGCTGCAAAATCAAGCAGAGTAATAGTCATCTCCTCGAAGGGCCAATGGAATGTATGGGTGGTATCCATCCACCGCTTAATAAGAGCACACAATGCAGCCTGACTTGACGTGTATGAGCTGTAAGTTAGAGCAGAACTAATGCCATCAAAGCCCTTCCTGGCAACTAATTGCTTCATGCATGGAGGAAGGCCCTGATAGTATGAGCTAACCTTAATAAAGCTACCAGGCAGTTGAATGACAGGCCCAGAGGACTGTAACCAACAGGTAAATCAGTTATATCATTCATCATATGCTAAAACATCTATTTTCATCATCTTTGCAGGAATACGTACAATAAAAGCTAAACAATAGCGAGAGCTAAACAACAGCAAAAGCTAGACTACAACAAGAGCTAAACTAACACAAGAACTAAACTACAATAAGAGCCAAACAATAGCAAGAGCTAAAACAACAGTAAGAGCTAAACAATAACAAGAGCTAAACTATGGTGCGGGTTAGAATTATAATACCCTAGTCTCTAAGGACTTAGTATAGAGCAAGTAGGGTGTCGATCCATAGGGAATTTGGGGTAAATATTATATTAATCGAGTAGATAGTAAGATGGATAGGAAAATAAAATCACAATGATAATCAAACAAATAAATCAAAATCAAAATAATTACTCTAATTCTAAAACTATAAATTACTAAAGCTTCTTATCAAAACACACAGAAGAATTACAATGGCAATCAAATAAGGACATGTAAATTAATTATTCTTGACTTAATGATTGGAAATTAGTGCATATAATCTTTAAAGCAACTCTTGTTCGTCAATTTAAAGTAAAATTCCTAATTGCAACTCTCGTTGTCCATTAGAAGCGTTCCCTCCCAGAGTCTGCAAGTCCTCTCGGTTCATTGCAGAGATAGGAAGCAACCAAAAATGACATTATACCAAACAAATCCTAAAAATCAACTCTCGTTCTCATATTAGGATATTCCCGTCTAGAGTCTACAAGTCCTCCCGGTTCATTGT